>JAHZMX010003196.1:0-15633 GCA_027743895.1 Seira musarum
CTTGCCCCAAAACACGATCTCATGTTATTTTATCATAATTTGAAAGCTAATTTAAATTTTGAATATTTTTAGGATAAAGTGGACTACAGCAACATCTGGAGGCCTCGAGATATCTCACCATTCAGTCTGCATACGAGCCTGGACCGAAATGTCTCCCTCCTTCGAATCTTTCCATCTATTACTTTGGAGACTGTGAAGGTGTACTTGCAAGCACCAACTCGGGGTGTGGTACTCCAAACTTATGGAGCTGGGAACTTCCCAACGAACAGGACTGACTTGCTTGATGAACTGCGAAATGCTTCCAGGCGTGGTGTGCTTATTGTAAATTGCACACAATGTGGACATGGTAAGCTTTTCACTTTTATTCACATTTTTTATAAATTATTTATTAAAATGCAAGAATTTTGGAATATGATAATTAAATGTTCTTTTCCATTTCCTTTGAATAGGATCTGTGTCTGCAATCTATGAGACTGGTGCCCTCCTCATGGAGGCTGGAGTCATTGCTGGATGGGACATGACTCCCGAATCAGCCCTTTGCAAGCTTTCGTACGTCCTTGGTCGTGACGACTGGAACATTGAAAAGAAGCGTGAAATGCTTACAACCAGCCTGAGGGGCGAACTCACCAAGACGCATTCCAAGTCTGTTCAGTTCGTTGGCTCAAATCATGGGTCATATGTATCCACCCCTAATGGAGATTTCTATGAAAATCTCGCCGAGTCTCCTGACTTTGCGAAGCAATTCGGCCTCGATGTTGTGCAGACTATCGTGAAAGTTGTGGCCAACCGTTTTGGAATGAGCACTCCGGAAGAAATCGAGGGTGTCAAGAAGTTGCTTGGCCCCAGCATAAGTTGCGCATTAGTTGCACAATATTCCAAAATGGAGTACCCCGACGAGGTATACGAAAAGCATCTTGATGACATCTTTGGTAGCTCGGAAACTGAAATTTCCGCCCAGGACTACTCGGGCAGGACTCCTCTCCATTTTGCTGCTGCTATTGGGGATACACGAACATCCAAGTACCTTTTGCACAATGGCGCATCCGTTCACATTCGGGACAAGTAAGTCAAGAAATTTTCTAACATTTATTTTTAAGCTAGTCTAGTAATTTTTTTATAGCTAGAATGCAGTAGCATTTAGCTATGCGCAGTGCAAACAACAAAAACTAGTCAAAAGCTCAAAAGTCTCAGTGTGCCCCAGTCGAGTATTTTTTCCTTTGCGAGACTAGCGAAATTCCAATGACATTCCCAGTTTCAATTAAATGGATTTCACTGTTTTTGCAACTCGTAAAACTTGAATTTTCATTAGTTTCCTTTCTGTTCATTTTATTTACAGAGATGAAAACATAGCTAGAGAGTTGACAGATGAAAACAAAGCTAAAGTCAACAGAGATGAAAACATAACTAGAGACTTCTTAATGAGCGTTAGTTGGATAAACAATATGCTGCAATCTACAGGATTTTTTGCTAACACTAGGTAAATACTTAATGAAGTAATTCATAGTGCAATGTCTATTTTTGTTGGCATTTTGTAAAATCTAACAATTTTGTGTTCGCTTTTTGTAAATTGACATTTTCTGGTGTGGGGATTGACCTGTAATACTAAAGTACTTAATTCTTTGCCGCTTTGAAATTTATTCTCATCTCTACAATCAAAATATTTAGTAAAAAAATAATGTCATTCAAACGAAAAATCAGAAAAATGATGGCTGTGTAGTCCTGAGTTCTGAACGCTTTTTGTAGTTTGCTTTGCGCTTTCCATTCTACACAAACATAGCAAACATTGAAAAAGTGAACATTTGTTTAACCTTTGTCTATTTTTTCTTTACAGCCGAGGGTTCTCACCTCTTCGTGACGCCATCGAATTCGATCGACATGAAGTTATCCACATACTCCGTCAATGTGGGGCTCATTTAACTATGGACCCTACTGCTTTAGGAGCAGAACTTTGCCTGTGAGTTTACTTTAAAATATGTATCGTAATTAATTAAAATTGCTAATTTACTAAGCATCATTTTACTAACTTTTGTGTCCTATGTTTAACAGTGCTGCAAGCAAAGGAGCCACTATGAGGTTGAGGTCATATGAACTCGCCGGGGTAAACTTAAACCAAGCCGACCCTTGTGGAAGAACTGCTCTGCATGCAGCAGTCGAAAGCAGGAATTTGAATTCTGTGGAATGGCTTCTTAAGAAGGGAGTCAAGGTTAATGCTGAGAACGCATTCAAGCAAACGCCTCTTGACATGGCCAGGCTTTTAAGATGTGATGAAATTGTGTCATTGTTAGAAAAACACCAGTAACGTTCGAGGAGTTTTTAATAGGCACCTTAAATTATTTATTTGAAATATTTTAATTTTTTTACCAGATTTTGAAACAGAATTTTATTTCGCTACTTTTAACTTGTTTTATTCATTTTAATTTCGAAGATCATTTGATTACTCTGTATTATTTTGTTTTTGATTCATAAGTAGTAAAAAATCTTTATTTTGTGCCTTTAGAGATCCTCAAAGTTAGAAAAGCTTTTTTAAGGGACATTGAGATAGGCAAGGATAAAAATGATTACTAGTGCTTCTTGACAGTATTTTTATGCCAGATGTAAACTATGTGAAGTGAAAAGCACGTGGCCAGGATAGCTAGAAAAGGAAAGTGTAAATAGATAAATCTATTCCTAAATATTCAAATATAATTTTTCTTAAATAAATATATCTATGCAATGTCCATATTAAATGTTGACTTTGGCAATGACAATAATAATATAACCTTACATTTCATGTTATAATAAATGCACTTTGTTGTTAATAAATAAATATTTCAAGTTTCAACATATAATCACAGATTTCTGATTGTTTGTTTTGCCTTATTTACTTACATTGCACTTGGAAGCTCTCACTACATATTTAATTGATTGACAGGACGGTAGTCAGTCACTGGATAAATCATTTCCCCACAAGACAGCAAAAGTTATATTAAGTTTTAGAACATGAAATGCCATACCGCTCTTGTAGATGGTCTTTAGTTTACTTTTTATTGCTTAGAGCTTATTTCACTTTCGACTTTATCTTCTTCGTTCTTCTCGTATCGCGACTGGAACATGTATGTTGCTCAAGCTTATCAAAATCATTAAATGTTGCATCGCATTCTAAACATTTGCATTTTATTTTTAGATACGAGTCATTATTTCTTTTGGCAGTGGTAGGCTTTTTCTGGCTTTTCAAATGAATGTTATTTTCGCTTTCCTGCTGCATAATCAGAGAACTCTTTTTTGGATTTTGCCATTGCTGATTATCGTGACTTTTATTCCTATGATTATTATTTGACTTCTTGCTAAGAAAACGTTGTCCACAAACATTGCACTCATATTTGTACATTTCTTCAGTTTCTCCAGTTTTATGATCTGCTTCATGTCGAGTAAGCGATTTCTGGCTGACAAAGCGCTTCCGACAGATTTTGCAAACAAACGGGCGCTCTTCTTTGGCGAGATGAGAGTTCAAATGGTTGCGAAGATACTTTGGATGAACATAAGCTCCACATTCCTTGCACAAAGATTTCCGGATGCCCCTAACAGCATCATGTCTCAAAAGATTTGTGTTCTTTTAATGCTTGTTCAGTTTTGTACTTTTTCTCGCATTTGTCACATTCAAACGTTTTTCGAAGTTCCATGCTGATATGAGTTGTTTCATGTCGAAGAAGGATGGATCGTTTGGAAAATAATTTCCCACACGTGGAACATGGATATTTCTTAGCCGTATTGGTGTACAACGTCGGTTTGAAGCCCGTTTCAGCAATGTATGATTCTTTCTCTTCAGCATTCATATGAGTAAACTTGTGACTATTTAAATATCTTGGTCTCACCGGTCGTTGGCAAATATCACACGGAGTATTTTCTTGTTCATGAGATCGAAATTTATGTTGGTCTAGGATGTCTTTCGAACTGAACTTCTTGCCGCACAAGTCGCAATTATAAGCGCCGAGGTGAACACCTTTAATATGGATTTTCATTTTCCTTAATGACATTGAATCAGAGCGTTTTCCACATTTCCAACCACACTTTCCACAAGTATATCCTGTTTCACATGAAGTTATAGTTATACCTTCAAACAAAAGTCTATCTTGATCAACCTTTTCTACTTGGGCAAAATGTTCCCTGGTCTTCTTTCGAGAAGAAACTTTTTGTGAATCTGATATACTGGACTTAATGCCCTTTTCACTTTTGGTGGATCGTTTACATTTCCCCTTATTAATATGAATTGGTTGTGCGGATTTCACGATTGATAACGTATCGCCTTGTCTCAAAAACTTTACACTTGAATTTTCAATATTTATAGAACCTTCCGTTATTCCACAGCTAGTTGTAACACGTTCCATACTGCTCACTTGATTCACTTCTCTCACATTTGCAGTTGCATGTTCATTAGCCACCTCTTCTGGATTTGGATCTAACTGTAAGTCAAATATTAGATTCGCCTCGTTCGTGGTCATGTATGTATTACTGGCGTTTTGTGATTGAGGTATGAATTCGATTGTTTCATAAATGGGTGGAATTTCCGTTTGAGTTGATGAGTCATATTGTTGTAAATCGAGAGATGCTGCGGTATCTGCATCAGAAACTGGTGGTTGTTCGTGAAGTATAACCTCCGGGATTGGATCGAAAATGTAGTTAACTGGAGCGGCGGGCGTTGTCATAAAAGAGGATGCTAGAGCTTTGTTTCTGAAGTTAAAGGTTTTGAAGTCTGAAATGGCGGATACACGTGAATTGCTTAAACGTATCTTTGATCGGATGGCTTCCACTCCTTCTGTTACCTTCTTCTTCAGAATTGCCAATTGATCATTGATTCCAATTAATTCCTGCAAAACTAAATTAAGCACAAACATTACGACATTTTAATACTTGAGTCGAAAATGTAGTTCATCAGTAGGCACGTGATAATAGGAAAGTACCATCTAAACAAGAACCACAAAATGGTAACTTCTGACTGGCTTCAAAAGTCCATTCGTGTTGAATCTCATTCCAAGGAATATGGAGAAGCTCGCAAACTTTGACAAAGAACTCTGCAGGACCACTTGTGGATCTTCTTGTAATTCTTGGAGGCAACCCTCCCAAGCATATCGCACAACCTCCTGCTCTGGTAACCAGTCCTTGAATATGAGCCAACGGTGTCGTATTCCGGAGACGGTTTTGCTGTTGCGGCTGTGGAATAGGGGTCGTGGTGTACCCAGGGTAAGTGAGGAACGTTGCTGTTGGGGGCAACCGAATGCATTGAATCTGGCCAGGCTCGAGATTTGTCAACTGAGAATGGGCCGTTAATTGGGTCAAGTGGTGTTGATGGGCCATCATGCTCTAATAGCATGCGGCAGACTAATTCAAATCCAAACTATTTCAAGTATGGCATGGTGTTTTTATTAAAAATGTTAATGATTTTTGAGTTTATCATTACGTCACAACTACATTTTACGAAAAAAGGCGAAACAACTTGTTCAATGCATGTTAAATTATGTGAGCACTGACCGGTTTGTGATAACTTTATTCGTATCCAACTCTAAATATTCAAAATATTATAAAAAATAAAAATATCATAACATAATCAACTAAAAATAAATCAAAGCTTCAATATCACAAAACTTGACGTCCTTTTCGCGCATTTAGTTTGGGGAAAACATTTCATTATTCAATCATTCAATGCTCCTTACAAGACAAGGAGCTTTTCTTTGTCTGTCTGCTTTTGTCCCGAATTGAGTGAGACATCCCATGCATTCCCATCGAGATGTGCCGGTATGATATTGAAAACGAAGGCCTAACAGTAAGTATCAACAATTTACTAATTTACATATTATAAACAGACAATTTAACGCGTAATTTAGAATTTAATTTAAATGAATTGGTGTATGCATATAAAACGCTTCCAGGCTTCATGAATGTTAAATTAATACTAAGTATCCTTATATTGAACATTTACTAAAAACAAAAACATGCCGACTTTATTCTATAGATTCTCATCATCGGATTATGTCCAACTCACTAACTAATGTACTAACACTAATTATGTAATAAATGAGTTAAGAATGCTTGATATTTAACTTTGTTGTGCACGAATATGAACCAGAAAATATTTTGCATGCGCTTTGACTTTTAATGAAAAACAACATGTACTATATGAACATGCAAAAAATTGTATCAATAAGACAAAAACAATTTGGGAAAGAAAAAATCTCAGGGAAACTTTCATGGGAAAAACGACCGTAATTTCATTGTTATCTTTGTTTTCAATCAAAATTTATAATTCCACAAGACCCAAGCTCCTATTAGCGACTGTCCAGTTTATTTTACTAATGGTATATGATTATTATATACAATTTCTAACGGTTGATAATTTCATCCAAAAATTGACTTGCCAAAACAAATATATGGCATCGTTAAATTGACTCTAAATGATAAAAAACATTGAAAAATACTAATGTGTTGTTGATTGTTTACTCAACCTTCAATATTCCTACTCTCATGACTTAATTGAAGGGGAGATATGTTGACAAGTGGACATTATCCTCCAGAAAATATTTGAGAATTTACAAGTGAGGCTATTGCAATAAGTAGTAAATAATTTTATGCAAGTTTCTTATTTTACTGCACAATAGCTTTTGCAACTTCATTTTAAAAAGTCCTAGTCGTTGTATGACAATTATGCTGAGCTCCAAAATTTCCTATTCATAAGGTATGAACTTGAATTTAAGCTTAATGTTCATTTCTTCTTATTTTAAGCTACATATTAAATTCTCATTCCTTAAAAATTTGTATTATTCCTACTTGTCCTCGTCCTCGGCACCGCATTATATTAGTGTTCTGTAAAACTAAAATTGGGGAGCGAAAAAAAGATTAAATTCTCATTCCTTAAAAATTTGTATTATTCCTACTTGTCCTCGTCCTCGGCACCGCATTATATTAGTGTTCTGTAAAACTAAAATTGGGGAGCGAAAAAAAAACTCATTAAGAGTCCAACAAAAAAATCCTTCTTTAAAAATCATTTCTCAAGGCTCAATTATAGATTGATTTTTGCCTCTATATCTCTTTCCAATAAGCAAGCAAAGTTCAAGAGATAAGCCGATCAATTGATAAGAAAAAATAGTGATAAATGAAAGAAGTACAATGATTCCCCTTATGCTGAATCAAATCCTTTTTCATTTCTTTAGCCTCCTCTTCCTTTTATTTTATGAGATGAGTGATTTCCATATATCACTGCTGCAGGTATTAGAAGAACACATGTTGAGATATGAGTTCTTGAGTTCTTCCTTTTTAAATCCATCATTTTACCATTTCACATTAGTCCTTTTAAACATTTTAGCATCAGGCGTAAACTTTTCCTAACATCGCCTACACATGTTGAGATATGAATTCTTCCTTTTTAAATCCATCATTTTACCATTTCACATTAGTCCTTTTAAACATTTTAGCATCAGGCGTAAACTTTTCCTAACATCGCCTTTTAGTAGTTCGTGGCTTACTTACCCTGCTAGTTTTTATGTATGTAGGTTTAAGGCATCCGATGAAGGATCACGTCTTCGAGGGGGAAACTAGTTAACTTGATTCTGCTCATCATATCATATTATAGTGGCATGTACTCTAACATTGTTACAATTTCCTTAAGAACATATTGAGCATTCACACTCAAATCTGCATTTTAAAAGACGCTAAAGTCAAGTCGGTAGAATTTTTCATACTCGATTGTTTTCAGTGTTCGCTATAACGCTACTCTGTATGCATTTTTATTGCTGAATAAAACAAAATATCCGATCGTAAATAAGTAAGCTATTTAGGTTTACTGATAATGCATGCATATGTGTACGTATTTGTATGTTAAATGCGCATTCTGCACTCGAGGCTTCCACCAATTCTAATGCTGCAAAACTAGGCTTTACTTGATTTTGTTTGTGAAATGTGAAGTGGGAAATTATGCTTTCGTACTTACGAATCAAGGTGGTAATGGTGGTGGTATATAATATCCCCAGTAGCATCTTCATTTTTTCTCGACTTTCATGCTGAAGAAGTATGTAAACATTTTTCGCGATTTTCGCACAATAATAATTGGTGATTCTTTTTATTGTTGGTGCAGGCAGGCAGGTAGGCAAAACGAAAGGAGACCAAACTAGCAGGCTTTGTTGCTCGATGAGGCTTGTTTTGCATGCCACGCTCATCTTCTCATCAGTTTCTCTATTTTTCTGAGCCAGTTTCATATTTATTCCTAAAGCCAGTACTATCATCATCGTCATCATAATATCATCATCCGCTTTTTGTAGTTGAAAAAGTACACACCATACAAACTTGTCGTTTTATGTTGTTGTAGATTTAAGTATGAATTTTAGTTTTTTATTTTGGCACGCCATACAATTTTCATGAGTGAACAGAGACAAGTTCGCGATTTTTATTTGGCTTCAACACCCTCTCATTGTTGGGAGTCATTAAAAAATTTTGTGACAATGGTGTAGTCAAAGGACNTATGTTGTTGTAGATTTAAGTATGAATTTTAGTTTTTTATTTTGGCACGCCATACAATTTTCATGAGTGAACAGAGACAAGTTCGCGATTTTTATTTGGCTTCAACACCCTCTCATTGTTGGGAGTCATTAAAAAATTTTGTGACAATGGTGTAGTCAAAGGACTGGCATCGGTCCCTAGAGGTTTTTTTAGAAAACACGTTGTTCGAAATAGTGTTTTTACACGAGAGACCAAGTGCACTCTCGCGTGGTACATTAGCTTGTCATTTAATTGTGTGCGAGTGGAGTGAGCTAATCGCTTGAGTTGAGCGTTCGATCAAGCAGACGATTCTATAATAAAAATCATGGCAGCCTTTCTACGAAATTCCGGAAGAAGCCACTCTTCCTCCTCCGGGAAATCTCTAGTCATGAGATCCAGATTCTCAAAGTGCCTTCTAAATGTTTTGGTGTTAAGCAGTTTCATTAGTAGCTGTGTTGTGAGTGGTCAACAGAGTGGAAGTGTTCATGTAAACCCAACATTGGGAGCTTCATCAGCAGCGGCAGCAGTGAATAGTGGTGTTGGTGTTCCTTCTTCTTTCTCGACAGCCCCTTCCCCCACTGGACTTGGAGGTGGAACGAGTGCATCGGATGACGCGGATTATTCCGATGCTGATTATGATGACAAAGATGTTCAGTTTGATCAAAGCCCTCCAAATGTGTTGATCTTGTTAGCAGACCCAGAGAATGGAACCACTACGCCTTTAGCAAACCAACCGAATTCAGAAGTGATTTTGGATCCATCTCTAAAGAAAATTCATTTGTTCTGCAGTGCTTATTATCCCATCAAATGGGTTTATTCTGGACAAGGCGTTAGTGAAACATTTTAAAATACCATTACTTTTACTTTACTTTTATTTTCAAGTTGTCAGAATTGTAGACCATAAAAAAATTCTTGAAAGACCAGCAAAGAAAAAATGTATAAATGCTTTTAAGTACATCATACAATTCCTGGGACCTTGAGAAATATTACTTAATAATTACATTCAATAGGAATTAGATTGGCAGGTTAATTCAATATTGCCTTTAAAAAGTCATTAAGTCTTCTCTGCCCCTCACTTTTTTCAATATCGGCTCTACAAGAAAAAGGAAGGTTCAGGGGCTTTGCATTGCATTAGTAATGATGAGAAAATTGCGAGTCCTTATGATCCTCAAAGCAATATAAAAACTGAAAATCCAATCGCCATTTCCACTTTAAGGGGCTAAAAAGATTCCAATTGCGGTAGAAAAAATTAATGATTATTCTTAACCTTTATTTTTACTACCGTTGGACAACTAACTCTCAGGAAATATTATTAGCGGTTCAAGGGGCAAGTCAAATCAAAATTGGATTTTACTCCAAGCGATAAACTTGAAAGCAATTCTGATATGCATTTGACTCATGTAACACATTCCATTTTTTACTGGCCCAATTCAATGTTACAATTATTCTCGTGTGACGGTAAGGTAAACAAATGGTTTTGTTCAGATATAAGTCAAATGCAATGAAATATATTTGCATTTTTGTTCACATCGCTTACAGAAGTAGTGAACCACTTTCTGAAAAAAATATCTTGTCAACAGAAGACAGAACATTTTTCGTTGTGGCAAAATGGCAAATAGCGATCAACATGATTTGTCCTCCTCATCATTTTTTTTGTTTGGAAACATAACCCTTTTATGTCGCTACTAAGAGCGGTGACAGAAGAAAAACTGTGACTTAAGTAGGCAAAGTCATTCAACAATGCCAAAATGCCAACAACAAAGGTCTCCTTTTTTGTTAATGCATGATGGAGAATTTTCACATGACTATGTAAATCGCATATAGCACAATATAATCTGTTATCGTGATGAAGAAGAACACTCGCGATGAACCATTTGTGTTTTAGCAATTTTTTCACGCGAATTAATTCCCATAAGACGTCCCCGCATTGAAAAAGTTTTTTTTTGAAAGAAGCAAACAAAGCTCCCTGAAGCTAATGAACTAATTACTACATAAAGGGATTAATTCTTTAAGCCGTAGCGGTATAGTGCAAAGTTTAGTATTTGGGTCTACTCCCAAATAAGTGTTACACAACCATAACGATTTTGCTGCGTGCTTCTAATGGAATTTCGTTACTCGGTCGGTCGTGCTGAGTTTGAACTTATTATGCACACGGAATGTCATCTCGTTTTTATGCTACTCCTGTGAAATAAATTATTAAAATTGGTACCGTTTCTCTCATATTATGTTTGCACAATGGCACCTACGAAGCAAGAAATTGCAAACGTACATAATCAACTGGGTGGATGGACATTTCAACTGTAATCAAATCATGATGATACCATAAGGTCGTCCTTGTTTTCAGTCGAGCATCAGTAATATCAGGGTGATTCACGAAAACTCGTAAGCAGTTCCG
Organism: Seira musarum; assembly: GCA_027743895.1. NCBI lineage: Eukaryota > Metazoa > Arthropoda > Collembola > Entomobryomorpha > Entomobryidae > Seira > Seira musarum. Next base: position 10,898 of record JAHZMX010003196.1, read on the forward strand.
TTATGTAAATATCCGAAAAAATACGAGAAATCAAAGAACTATTCAATATTCACAGGAGCATTCTAGCTCTTATCTCACGTAAATATTTGCTCAAACTATGATGACTAGGATTCACAAAATTAAAAAAAATACGAGCGTGATTTACAACAGGAGGGAAACAATAAATCAGAAAACCTTTAAATCATAAGTTTTCAATCCTGGGATGATGCAACGAGCTCAAAACTGTCAAAGTCATTCTCAAGCAAGCAGGTTCATCTTCATCCTCCCATCCATCATACTTTTTTTGTGTAGCAAAACGATTTTCATGATGATTGCGCAAGTATTACTTATTACTTGATGAGCTATGGATAATTTTTTCGCACGGTTAGCTCTTCGTTTAATTTTTTTCTAAATTTCTTTTGTGAATTAAGAGTCAATGAAGCTGTCCATCATCTATCATTGCGCAAAAAGGATTTCAAATTGAAATCCGGTGTGCCATTTTTTATTGCTCTTATGTGATTAAAACGAAGTCATAAGTAGTAAGAAATTCTTTTTTCAACGAAATCAATTTCTCAAAAAAAAATGAAGCTACCTACATGGAATGTGGAGCAAGTACGAACGCTCATTCAATATTAATAATAATAGAACGGAGATTATATTGTTAGAAATAGAATTGATGGGTGCTTTCAAGAAAATGAAAATTGTAATGGATTATATTGCCACTCAATTTAAGTATCTTTCACCATCTTGATTTTCTAGGCAAATGCGATGCAATTATGATAAAATTCATGATTATGATGCATGCGGCTTAAATGAAAATTGTAATGGATTATATTGCCACTCAATTTAAGTATCTTTCACCATCTTGATTTTCTAGGCAAATGCGATGCAATTATGATAAAATTCATGATTATGATGATGCATGTGGCTTCTGCGTAAAACCACAAAGTTTTATTTTTTGTTCTGTAGAATTTACTACTTAGAATTGATATTAATGTTTATACTTACATTTTAAAATCTATTTTCCTATTGATTTTCTAGTTTCCGTTCCTGAATGTTGATAACACCCGATTTACTGATGATTTCTACGATCCTACAACTTATGCATTCTCGGCTCTGTTGGAGTTGGAAGGATTGGATGAATCACAGACGGGAAACTACAGCTGCCAAAAGTGGGATGATGATAGCTTTATCTCATCTTTCTACGTTTTTATCCCAGGTAAGTACATGACATGACTCATGTCATGATTCTTCAAGATCCATCTTGTGTTAAGCAATTTTTAGAACAAGCTTCTCAAGACATTTTAACAAAAAAATAAAATTTACAGGCACATGCGTGTGCATATTTTAAAAGTAAAGTCACCGTAAAGTTTGAATATTTTCCACTTGAATTCAATGTCAAGGAATTGATGCACTCGTAATACACATGAAAAGCTTTTAATTAAACAAGTCGGTTCTATTAATATGGAATAATTTGTGACGAAAGTCTCATCCTTTGCGTGAGAACTTTGGCTTGTAGTTTGTATGCAAGTACTGTCATTGGCCATTGGTCTATGAAGACGAATCCTTGTAATAATTTGTATTACTAAGAAAATCCAGTTTGGGTACGTAAGCAGGTTTTTATCTTGTCCAGGAAATGCCTCATGGGAAAAACAAAACTGGCGTAAAGTTGCAGGATACTATAGGCTTGCATTAATAACAGGATTCCATCAAGCAACTTATTCATATAGATGAATAACACATCACAATTATGAGCAAGCTGAAATAGCTCCAAGACAAAAATGAAGATGCTTAGCAAGATCATCGTGATCATAGTTTGTACTTATTTATAAGTGACAGTTGGTCATCTCAAATTCATTGACTTGTCTTTTAGCTATATCCAAACCCGAAATCGAACAGGTATGCATGGATTTCCCGTCAACATCTTTAGTAGATTTCGGTAATTCCATGGACCAATGAAGAAAGCCTAGATACTAATAACGGCTCAAATATTAAGATTTCGGCAACTCAAGATGAAAATTTACGAGCTATTAAAATTCCTTGGGGTTTACTCATTTACTTTACTTGGTAAATAAATGCGAAGCATGTTTTGTTTACTAACCTTTAACATAAATCAAGGGGTCTTTGAATCAAATGTCGGACACAATGCAAGGGCAATGACAGATAGATTAAATCTGAAGTTTAAGTCAGCGAGCAATACATATAAAAATCACACAACGCGTGCGTTAAAATGAATTGGTTATAAGGATGAGATAGGTGCATACAACTACATCGCTTCTGTAGTACTTATAGCTGACACTGTACAGGGATGAAAATATTAATTTGATTAAAATCTAACCTCTGTGAACAGAACAAGTTCAACTTGTATTACACATAATTAAAAGGTTGTTCACAAGTACCTTCATCTGACACTCATTCATTTTTAAGCTGAGTTTTTTTGCAAATAATTATTTCAAATTTGCATTGATTTTGATAGGTACTTGTCATTAATTCTAAGCTTGTTCTTTACTTTACTACCGAAAGGACAAACCAAGGTTTAAGAAAGTGCATTCTAAATTGCTCTATTCTTTATTACTAGCAAATCTGAAGCAAAAAATGATGATCCACAGTGTGTTGACTTTACGAAAACTAGAAGTATTTAATTCTTTTTCAAATTCATTCCAGTTGATTAAACATTAAACCTAGCTTAGAGGCCAGTGCCATCGGCCATGCTTTGATTTTTCTTTCATTTTCTTGCTAATTCATGTAACTCAAGATTTGAATCTCAGCTCGCCAAAATCTTTTAATTTTGTAGATGCGCTAAAGAAAATTAGTATGTGCAAGCGTACTGCACACTAGTAACAACAACAGCTTTCAAAGTAGGACTTCACTTTGCCTTTTAAGCTCACCCAAACTTTTTGCCCGTAAATGGCACGTTGTTAGTCCTTAACAAATGAACTATGGTATAAAGTGCTAGTTTGTGGCCGGCTAAAACACGATTTAGGGATCTACTCATCTTCTTTTACAAACCGTTTCCTCCCTAGCCCCTCCACATGGCATGGTATTGAATAGGTATGTATCATTCATTTCATTTGTTTTCAAGTAAAAAATGCAACATTTTTTTTTCTTTTGGCTGACATGCTTTTCAGATCAGGTTAAACTTGAAATTAGCAGAAAAAGTTTGGTGATGCATGGGTGCAGGTACGAAGGTAAATCAAGTACCTTTCCCTGAACGAAATCAAACAATCAAAGTGCATCTACTTACTATCCCTTTTCATTTAATGCTCGTCATTATAATATCTACATGAATTATCCATATGCTCATCATCTGCAGTAATCGAGGAAATAGGATGTTAGCCAGAATTACTTATGTATGTATTTTGCTCATGATAGGGATAATTATTAATGATCACCGCATCATTCAAGTTTGTAAATTTTGAAATGACTTTCAACAGTCCATAATTAATTTAAGAAACTGTCTTTGTTCCAGGTGAGCGCGTACTCCTACTGAGAAAGAAACAGTACGGTGGCTGTGGAACCAAATCAGACCGAAGTAACTGTGCCATGCTCCGTCTCAAACCCAGCTGCAAATGTTACCTTGATGAAGCTTCTTCCGCCTTCTTCGGTAAGTGAGAGTGAATTGATTGTATTTGGCTTTTTATAAAGTTGAAGATGAGTGTGCCACTAGATCATTGTTTTATCTACAAATAATAATAATGATGCGAATGTAATACTTGAAGATTCTCAGGATAAAAGATTTTAAAAAAAACAATGTATGTGTGTTCAAAAAATAGAAATGAAATGAAAATGAGGATAGAAGAAGTTAAAATTGTGTAAAGAGAATGAAAACGGAGAGTGTAATGATGATGATAATGAGTGAATGGGTGCATGCATATCGATGTAAATTACACTTATCCGATGAGGAGGTTAATAGTGATAGAGAATACTTATGATGAAGATGGGTAAGTAGGATAATTGCAGCTTGCCCATGTCCATAGTCCATGCATATGGTTCTGAAAGTATTTTTATTGTAATTTTAATCTGCAGACAAATAAACCGAAATTAATTCTAGGTTTAATTCAAGTCAGTGCAGCAGCACAGCGCTTTAGATGGATTGGATTGGATCAGATCTGAGTCTGAGTGCGTTCGATGGTCTTTTAAGGATGAGAACAAGAAAAAAATGAAAGTTAGTGATGCATGCGTAAGATTATACTGCACGCAAGGGGTGAACAGAACTCGGTATTAATTCCTACATATGTGTGGTTACCAATGCGTCTTGTGCCGAGTAAATGAGATTGGAATATCTTATGAAGCAATACCCAGGAAAAATCATAAAAACACATTAATAAAATGTTACGTTCACATCTTTATTTTGGTTGAAAAATTAGTTTGGAATCAGGAAACTCTGTCAAAACAATTTGATTTATGCAGTTAACATTGAACGATATTTTTTGCTATTCAAAAACAATCTGAGGTGCGCATTTTATGATTTAGCAGATAGGTAGATAAATTGCATTTATTTGGAAAATATGATATAACGAGAAGCAAATTTTTAAACTTACTCCACAAAGTAATTAAATAATCTTTAATGAGGATGATCACTGGCGTTGTCAGCAGAATGAACTATTAACATATCATCATTTACACAGCGTTATATGACACATTAATTGAAACTTTGAGAATACTTCTGCTTCCTTACCTTTCGAACTTTCTTGAACTAATGCTAATGCAAGAACAATGAAGGACATCATGTCATAAAAATAAACATTTTTTAATTT
>JAHZMX010003197.1:0-28470 GCA_027743895.1 Seira musarum
GAGTTACCTACATCAATTACATTAGAGCAACGCATCAAAGAAAAGCATGATTTTTCTTGCATGTAACATCGTTAGAACCACCAATTCTTTTCTAAGCTTGATTTTTTTAAATTCAGTCAAAAGACTATGAATTCGAGAAAATTCCTAAACCAACAGAGATGAATCTTAGTTTTTAAAACACAGATACTTAACTAATGATGCTAAACTGGCATGCGTATGCCATTTCCCTTACCATTCGAGGCCACCTTTTAACGACTAATTCATTTACAGACCTTAAGGATAAATGCCTAAACTTAGGCAAACCCACTACTACTTTTACCACTTTCTCGCCTTTCGACCACACTTTCTTAAATTAACAATGTTATATCTTGAAAATCTTCTCATGAAGTATCCATCCATCCAGCTGCAGAAAATTGGTGAAAGTGATTTATGAATTGAGTCCGTAGTCCTCTACCATCATGAATCGAAGCTGATAAGGTCATGTAACTCCAGCCACTTTATTTCGAAATGCATAATAATGCAAAAGTTTCTTTACGAAACAAATGGAAGTTTTTCTTGTGAAGTTTGAGTTTTTTTCATTTTTTTGAATGGATGATGATTGATTGATGAAAGCAGAAGGAGGACAAGCACTCGCGACCAAGCTCTTCTGCCGGTGCTCCTGCATCAGCATCTACTAGCCGCTTAGGTTTCATTAACGAGATGCTTGAGGCGTCCTTGATGAACACGGAAGATGAGGAATGGCATACCTCCCAAGATGAGGATGAACTTATTCAACAACTTTGTGCCGTTGATGCTTCTGATTCTGCGAACTAAACATTTATTAGTGCAAGCCAGGCAAATGCATTTTCACTTTCAGAAATTAATTTGACATATCATTTTTCTGTGTGTCATCATCAAATGTAAGCGCTTTCTCAATGAACATATCAAATGTAGGTTTTGTGGCCATTAGGACCACTATTCAATGTCAAAGTTTTAGGGTTATAACTGTCTTCATGTACTTCAGTACGACAGGAAACTTTTTCTTGGCTTTCAACTCCTTTGTACATATCATATCTATCTACTTATTATTATAATGATTTCCTTGTAGTCGCAAACAAAGAGAATAGTAAAGTTGCAATCATTTCGAAGAATCAAAATTCCAAAATTGCTTGTCTTCATTTATCAATTTATCGAGATGAGAATTAGTATCACCCTCATCTTTCTTCTAAAGTTGTTTTTTTAAGTCAAATGAGAAGGTAAGAATCTTCTCTCTGTTAGTCGTGTTGAGTTGCATTTGCAGTGAACAAAGTTTATATTGATATAGGTGATATTGGCTTTACCGTCTGTTTCGAATGCAACATGCAATTTATGTGTTATTGATTTTTGGTTGGTATTGACGTGATTAATGCATTTATCTATTTAATATTTGTAAATGTTGAATGATTGAGACAAGAAATGTCTGACTTGCTCAAGCCGTGAAAGTTCTGAATGTTGCAAAAGCGTTCTCTGTCTCCGTTAAGCAGTAGACGCTGTGTATCGTTCTCGTGATACTCTGTTTTAAAGAATTTTGTTTGTGGCTGAAATACTTTAGCTGGCTCATACATAAACTTTCAATGTAATGTACCTAAGCATTTTTCTTGATGGCTGGATGGATATTTCGCATGATTTGTTTAGATGGAAATGCTTTTAGTATTTGCATATTTCACGAGGTTTATCTGTTCTAACAATTTCATCATTGCTTTTCGCTAATAATATTAGTAGAAAATAACTTATAGTTGTCGAAAATAAATAACAATGGACTAAACCATGGGAAAGCATGCAGCGAGTAGTAGAAACGCATCTAAATATGTGGGTGCATGCAATCGTTGCATTTTCATGTGTCATTGGATTGCAAGTGAGATAAAATGGCATTGTCGTAGAATAGATCAGATTTCTATCTTTTATGTTGTCTCTCCTTAGACTACTTTTTTTCCGTTTTATGTTGATTTTTTTGAACTGGTTGAAAATCAGAGTTTAATAGAAAAACAATTAATGCTAAATCTTCCCAACAATTTCAGATAATGGTGACAAATGTGACTAGTCTGTTGAAAACAGTCAAGTCGGTGGAAGATGAGCATACACGAGGAACGAGAGCGCTCGAAGCAACAATTGAAGCTATAGCCCAAGAAATCAGGGCTTTTGACTCCGCCGATGTTCCCAAGGGCCGTCATGTAACTCCTGAGGAACTCGTGCGCATGACAAAACCAGTTACCAGTGCCACTGCTAAAGCCGTCGCTGCTGGAACTAGTTGCAGACAAGATGATATCATAGTTGCGGCAAATATGGGACGAAAGGCAATATCTGATCTCCTTACTGCTTGCAAACCTGCTGCGTATTCAGTTGAAGGGGAAATCCGAGACAGGGCCTTAACTGCTGGTCGACAAGTTGCGTTAAATTACAGAGAACTTCTCCAATATGTTCTTCACGCTGTTCTTCATCCAGGGTCTGATATCAAACCACAGCTCACTCAATGTTCGAGGGATATAGCCCAGTCTGTGACGGAATTAGTGGCTGTTGGACAGTTGATGAAAGGTAAGATGTTTTTTCTTGAGTTGTTCTTTTTGAAAAATTAGTCCGTCAGTCAGTAAAGTTTTTCAGTACCTCATTTCAGCAGAAAACAGAATGTAAATATACGTATTCACTGCTGAACTGCGTTTGGGAGAAAGCTGAACAAAATTGTACTGGGATTCAAATAAAAAGTCAAATACATTCATAGAATTCCAAAATATACTTATTTATGCTTGGCATAAAAAGCAAAAAAATTTTGTACAGGATTTATAGTGAATGTTTTGCTCTTTTTTGTAGACATTGTCTTAACGCTCTATATGTTTGACTGTTGACGCAACATTCATTGGCCAATTTTGAGACTAGACCAATGATTATAAATATATTTACAAAAATTATATTAAATGTGTAAAGTGAAAGCTTAAGAAAGCAAAGTGAAAGTAAGCTGTGCTTTTAGATACTGCCTCACACAAAAAAGCAGAGACATTAATGTCACATCACCCCACATAACAAATATAGTAATTTGATGTGAAAATGCAGTTACAGTTAAGTGCTAGGATTAAAAACAATAAATTATATCAGAGTGTGTGGATGAATGAGAGTGAGTGAAAGTCGACACTTTAACAGTTTTTGCGTTTTTTTCTCAAATAAATGACACTATAGTTTTGACTCAGACCTAATTCGATCAAATGAACGCCTAATCAAATTACACCTAATAAATTGTTTTTGAAGCACGAGCACGCATCTAATTTCTCTTTTGTTTGTTTTCTAAAACGAAATGTTCGATGAAAAAAGTTGTCGAAAACCAGTTTGGCAATTTGTCCTCAAATCCATTGCTTGGTCATGCAATGCGACCTCCCACTCACAACACGACCCAACAAGGTTTGTTAAATCATCGACCATTTGGAAATTGTAACTTCATCTGTCCCCAAAGTATTTTTCTTTCCTCGAGTAATACAATTCTTAGTTGCATTTCATTTTTGTTTGTCCAGTTTCAAATCTATTAATAATTCGAGCTGAAATAATTTAAATGAAATACTAATTAACATTGAGTCGAGTCAGATCCTGATTGATTTACTTAACTGAAATAATAAAACTGAACTTTTTTAAAGTAGACGGTAGACTAGTGTCTGATCATTAGTACTTATCTGGGTCGAATTATCAAACTTTCAAGTTATCTAGCTTCTTTAATTTACTTACCAGTACCGTATCTATTAATGACGTTGTTTGTTGAATTTTGGTGAAAATAGCACTCCCATGAGCATATGTAATATCTATGTATTTTGTGTTTGGTGAAAATGCGCATATCCTAGTTGTAGTCGAGCTTTCGTCATATAAATAGTTTATAGCGCATGTAATAACGTAAACTATGCATGCCGAATGCTTTAAATTATAATTAACTTTGACGCTTGTTTCACTTTCTTTTTTCTCTGTTCTGCACAAAGACCGATGTAAATTTTGTACATTATTCTGCCTAAAAATTGGGAAAAGTTATTGCTGTATGTAAGTCCTCGTGTTAGTTGGAACTTTGATCTGCTGTCTGTCTGGCTTGATTCAGAATGGTCGCTCAATATTTGTACTCATTCTGCTACGTTTCCAAAATACTTATTCTTTGTATATTTGGTTATGTAAATATTTATGAAATAAAAGTATTTAATTTGATAATGGGACACGCTTTAGTTATAACGATAAAGAATAAGAAATAATCTTTGATGTTTCTAAAATGCGTAGGTAATGAATTTGAAGATCCTGATGATCCCACTGTAATTGCCGAGAATGAGTTATTGGGGGCAGCGAATTCGATTGGTGAGTAGCAATCATTTTTATGTGATACAATTTACAGTATTTTGTTTTGGCCAATTTTTAATATCAATTAATTAAAATATTTTAGATGCCGCGGCCAAGAAGTTGGAGAAACTTAGACCACGACGATCTATTAAGGTAAATAATTTAGTTTTAGTTTGCCCCTCTTTTAATTACTTCGTTTAGGTAAAAGTGAAGACGCATGAGAGATTGAAGATGACCAAAAAGATGATTGGATTAATGCTTTTCAAGATGTCCCTGTCCGTAAGATATGTTTGATATTCTTGGTTGTATATGTCTTCTCAACCGGAAGTCAAACATATTATGCGGCTAGGGATTGAATCGACGCTTTGGGGCAATGCAAGACAAATGGACACAAAATGGATACAAAATTAAGTCTACTCGTCGTAGTCAATCTTTGTGTTTGTCTATCTCTTTATGGTAGTATGTTTTCTCAAATCTCTCAAATCAAATATTTTATCTTGTGTGATTCATTTTGTTTAGGAGGCTGACGAAAATTTGAATTTCGATGAGATGATCCTAGAAGCTGCCAAGTCTATTGGTGAGTAACGATTGAAGTAGTTATTAGATTCTCGATGCTTCTGTCCACGCATTTTTGAAACCTAATATTCAAATCATATTTTAATTAAATTACAGCCGCTGCGACTTCAGCTCTGGTTAAAGCCGCGTCCGCAGCACAAAGGGAACTCGTTGACACTGGAAGAGTTAGTAAGAAGCCTGCTTCCGATTCTGACGATGGCCAATGGTCTGAAGGTCTCGTGTCAGCGGCGCAGGTAAATTTCCAACCCGTCATAATGCGTAATATTTTTGATAGAATTGCTGTACTAATCACTGCCTTAAAATGAATACTTATTTGTTGCCTTATGTTCTATACCCTTAGTTTTGCTACGTCTTTATTCGTAGTTGTTAGCAATCGTTTTCTTTATCATTAATTAGGCTGCTGGAAATGCAGTCAAACGAGCGACTGATAATTTGGTTAAAGCTGCTCAACAAGCTCTAGCTCAGGAGGAGGTGAGACAAAGTTCTTTACAAAATTGCAATAGTTTATTCAATTTTTCTGACCCTTTCTATAAATGGGTATAAATGGAGGCATGAAATCTAATTCGGATTATGTAATAAATTCAGGAGCGTCAATTAGTGCTCAACAAGAGAATGGTTGGTAGCATGGCTCAAGAGATCAATGCAAGATCAGAAGTGCTCAAAATTGAGAGACAATTAGAAGAAGCCAGGTACAAGCTAGCCAAGATTAGACAACTGAAGTATCAAGACAAAACAGGAGGTCTTGCTGGCTTTACGGATGAATCGGACGTTGATATTGATACTCACGAAACACGTTTGGGTCCATTGCTTGAAAACTCTGCGGAAAGGATAACTAGCGCTGCCAATTCCTTCAGTATCATGAGACAACAACAGCTTCATCAACAACAACAACAACAGCAGCAGCAGTCAAGTCCGTACCCTCTTAGTTCAACACCGTTAGGAAAGCCTGCCGTTTCTCCAAAACCTACACCAGCGTCAATTGCAGAGCGAGAACGTAAAAATAACAATTCTTCACCTTCTTACAGCACAATATCAAACGAGTCATCGGTGAGTTATAATTATCCCAGTCAGTATCAGCAGTCAGTATCATCTCCTCCACCACCCCCACCACCTCAGCGTTCTTTCCAGCCCGTCACACCCCCACATTCTAGTTTTAAACCACAAAATGGAACCAGTGGTCAGTATGGAACTGCTCCTTCAGGCTCTAATCCAGACGAGGACTTGTACTCCAGACCGCGGCACCCTGAAACGTATTATACTGCTTCATCAACAACATCCACCCCTGGTACACCGAAAAAAACTTTTATGAAGCCCTCGGAATTCTACACCGAAGCTCAGAGGAGCACTAGTGGAACTGGTACTAGCTCTATGCAAATCTTTCAGCAACAACAACAGTCCCAACAAGTTCAACAACAACAACAGACTCCTCCAGCCGGTTTCACTCCACCAAAGGGCGGTTATCAAGTACTTCCATCAACATTTGGTAAATCCTTCGGAAAGGTGCAACAGGATTCAGGGTCTGCATATGAGGAAGAGTATAATCAGTACGACTCTGGGCCAATCCGTTCCGAAACAGTTTTTGAAACTCGTGGAGCGGATGGGAGTATTTCGTTAAGACGTATTTTTACCCAACAACAAAGCTCGAGCTCATCCAGTGTCGTCTCCAGCTCAAAAAAAGTTTTCCAGCAAAAGGAAAGCTCTACTCAATGAATCCATCGTAAATAATCCTTCAATTCAATCCACTTCTTTTTGTTCAATCAATCAATACAATTAATTCAAAGTTGCAAACGGGTCTTGTGTGTCCAGAGTCAAAAGCCTCCTCGCCTAAACGCTTTATTCTTAAGATGTACGTATGCATGTCGTGTTTTAACGTGAATTAGTGATCTTTGATAAATTCACTCCAAGTGAAAAAAAAACAAATGAACGTTAAGGCAGAGTCTATTTCATGTCTGCGTGTAAATTGTCTCGTGTACAAGTTTTCTTCCTGCGCTTAGTAGAGTTATTATGAAACTCTATTCTACTTCATTTTTATCTTCGTCTGCGTCACAACCAGAACCAGAGTATTCATTATATTGTAAAAAGGTATATAGCTTATTTTGATGTTTTCTAACTATATTGTAGGCTAACAATAGACATAATAGTATACTGACTGCGTTGTAATTATGCACATTTAGAAAAGGATATAAATTGCAGATATGGAATTCAGTTGAGCCCTTCCCGAAACAGAAAACAGAGTTACTTGTAATAAGCTACCTAAAGTGTAAAGAGATAAACGATGTCTTCCAAGCTCTAGAACTCGTGTCTTTTGCGATTCTCCGAGAACGAAATTCTAAATTAAAAGTCATTTTGTACTCCTAAGTATATGATAACAAAATTCTAAAGAAAAGAACCAGAGCTCCGTTTAAAGTCACTTTTGGGCCTATTCTATTTTAAGGAGCAAAGACTTTTCGCCCTGTCTTTTCATGCCTTAAAGAATGTCTTGTCTCGCATGTGCTCCTTTGAAATTTTGAATGTATTTCAAGTATTCGATTTCATTCTCTTTTATTCAATTCAAATGATATAAATAGTAGCAATTTGGAATTTCTTAAACTTAAAATGTTAATTTAGCGTAGCATAGGTATAGTGTTAGGAGTTAAGCATAAAAATTGAGTTGCCACTTGGAAGGAACTATACCTTACCTAATTGAATCGATGGCAAGACAAGTGGAACTCAATTTGTGCCATAAAATGAAGCCATATCAGCCTTGTCCAAAAATAATGAAAAAAAAGCATGAACTAAAGGATCCAATTCTAAAGCCTGTCCTATTTAAAAACACTACATTTTTTCAATGAATGAAATACAAAAAATGTACAGTGAAAAGAAAATGATGAGTCGATGAAAGATGTTTCAGTTTGATCCAAATTCCTTTCCATTTTTTTTCTTTTACAAGATTTTAATGAATGATGAGCCAAGCCCAGTCATTGTTGATCGTGATATGGATTACATACATCTTTTCATTTGCTTATATTTAAAAAGGTAAAAGCATAAAACATGATGATTGTCAGTGTTTGACAAATGTTTTATGCATTTTAGATTCCTGGATTTTTTTTATTGATTTTGATTAAAAACATTTTCCGCCGGTGCTTTAACAAGAATTCTAACGTTGAAATTCAAAGTTCCAATGAAAACGATAATCTCGTTTAAATTTTTAAATTGCGTGATGCCATTTCTAACAAAGTGATGAGTTTTCTGACAATTGTACGAAGAAAGTGTGCCTATGAAAAACTTGAAACTAATTACTAAAGTCCCTAAACTAAAATATATGTTAGCTTGACGCTACTAATGTTGTTAATTTTTACAAAATTGATTCTAGTTAGTATTTATGTATGTAAATTTCGTTTTTCTAAGCAGTGACCAGGGACAATACTGTGCAGTTGTCTTGTCCGCTAGACCTATTTTTTGAGTAGATACAGGAGAGGAAGTCGCGAATAAGTTTAGACTTGAAGCGTCGAAATCCTGTATTTAGTTTTGATTTGAATAGATTTTCGGGAAACGTAAAGAACCATAACTAAAAATATAAAATACCTCTCTGTAATTCAGGTTAGGTAAGGAAATATATTTAACTTAATATAATATTTAGGTTAAGGAAGTTGAACAAAAAAGAGACACCAAGAATGCAATCATATTAAGAAGACTTTCACTGGTTTGCCTCTCTTTCTCTATCTTCTATAATTAAACTATTACCACTATAATAACCTCTACTCTTTTCAAGCAGAATTATTATTGGTACTTTACCAATTATGTTAGTTGTAATAAACTTAAGCCAAACCGAGAAAAATATTAATATTGTTAATTACGTATATAAACAAGTCTTGAACTTGAAACTTTAAATGTAAAAAGAATAATAGTTTTTTTCCTATATTGAACTTGACAAAAATTGTCTTACTACTGCTGCAGTGTAACTTGAAGCAAACCGAGAAGATTGATGTCCTTTGACCATTCTACTACAAAATAGAGAAGTATTTTATTGTTGAAGTAAATCTTTCAGAATTATAACTTTAATGTAACTGTAATTGTTGCTAGATTTGGAATAAGCCAAGCACAAAAAAGTCAAACTCCATCCGCCTTGTAATAAATTTTTTCTTCGTTTTAAGCAGTTTAGAAAAAATATATTATATAATATTATAGTGATGCTGTAGTTTTGTCATTTCAAAAGTCTTACAAATTTATTAAGTCGTTTTAACATTGGAATTACAAAAAAAGAAGTACGTATTATATGTCCTCGATTGGTTTACAACGAAATAAAATCCATATAAATTATTATTCGTATTGTTGTTCGTATTATTGTACATCGTATTCTTACTTGCAAATATTAACTGACGAGAAATTATATAATTACGTTGTATGTATGGCTAATTTATACAATATTCAATATTATGCTATTTTACAAAGTGGCTATTGAGAAAAGAATGATGATAATAAAGTGGCTTTGTTGCTAAAAACATTATTAATATGTGTAGCTCACATGAATTTTGCATTACTTACGTATTATATTTTTATAAATATACAGATTCGTGACTAGCAACAATAAGCTTTAACACAGGGTCGGGTTCACTAGTTCTACTGACTTGAACACTTTCTGCACTTGATGGGATAATCATAGCACCACTGGACCCCACAACGGCGGTGTCACTATTCACGGAATGCTTTTTTGGGTGACATCTCAAAGCATCCGCCTCAGGTGAAGATCCTCTAACCGCCCATAAATCTGGCACTGAGCTGAACTTGTGCGGTGGTTGACCTGTTGTGTTTGTTCCCGTGCCTGGAACTGACAGTCGGGACTGCCCGCTGAAATACTGGATGGGCTTAAGAAGGCCACCACTTTCAGTATCAGCAGAGGACGCCTGACTCAATCTGTGTCCCTGGTTTAGAGGAGCACTATATCTCTCATCATTATCATTTTCTTTTGTTATCATTCCAGTCAGGTATGTCCAGGGATTCATAAATGCGGAAAAAATACTCGATCTCTTGCTTCCAGTTCCACTCGCACTGCTTGCCTTCCTCGATCTATTGTCTGGTGAGCCGTTTGCACTGAGTCCTCTTAATTTTCTTAGCATTTCCTCCTCTTCATCCATAACATCCCTGAAGGGCAAACCGACCTCCCCTTCCTCTCCCTCCCATTGAATTATTGTCGGTGGTGAAAGAACCGAAGGTTGGTGACTACTTCGTCTTGAACTTTCATCGAAAGTAGGTTTAAATAGACTCAAAAGGTTTCGCTTTGTTCCCTCCATATTGTGCTCTTGGGAGAGGGGCTCTACGGCCTGAAGTCTAGGCTCTGATTTGAATAAATGCTTCTTTCTTATGAGCCCATTCGAGGGTGGCCACAGAGCTCGACTATTTGGCCAGCTAGATCTCGGTGCATTGGTTGAACTAGAGGGTGCTGTTTGCCCTGATTCATTTGTATCTGCAACACGATTTCCTCCACAGTTTACAGCGTTAAAATTGACACGGTTGTTCTTGAAGTTGAACAGCGAAATTGGAACTATAAAACGAGGTCCATGCAGATAAACTAAAACATTAAAAACAAAGCGATCATTAATTCGTCAAATGTAATAAACAAAGACTATTAAATTTCTCTATTTCAATAGGAAGTATGGAGCCCTCAGTCTTCATTATAACTCCCTTAGAGCTATTACTTGGTAAATCAAATATAAATTACCCGTATAGATCTCGCTCGTTGAATCGTTCTCATCTGAGCTTTCACTGTCACCCTGGGGGAACTCGAGATTACTTCCTTTGGCTTCATCTCCAACACCTTTCCGCTTTCCTTTCTGCAAAGCATTAGGAAACTCACATTAAATTATATGAGTTAATCGCTTCATTTCATCAAATCCAATTCCTTTCAATCTCAAGTGGTTCATTAAATTTTTAAGCGGACGAGATGCTTAATGTACCAATTAGTCGGAAGCATGCCGAAACCTAATGGAACGAGTTCCTNGTAAATCAAATATAAATTACCCGTATAGATCTCGCTCGTTGAATCGTTCTCATCTGAGCTTTCACTGTCACCCTGGGGGAACTCGAGATTACTTCCTTTGGCTTCATCTCCAACACCTTTCCGCTTTCCTTTCTGCAAAGCATTAGGAAACTCACATTAAATTATATGAGTTAATCGCTTCATTTCATCAAATCCAATTCCTTTCAATCTCAAGTGGTTCATTAAATTTTTAAGCGGACGAGATGCTTAATGTACCAATTAGTCGGAAGCATGCCGAAACCTAATGGAACGAGTTCCTTACACACCTATATTTCTACATAATTCTTGCCATCATTACATTTTGTACTTTGTTTCACCTCTTCTTTGAAGAAGGTTAAAGAAAAGTGAAACTGTCACCCCACATCTTAAGAAAGAAGGTGAAGACGCAACACAAACTCTGATTTAATGTTTGATGTAGGTTTAATTCCAAGAGAGGCAGCGGAACGTAAAGTCTCATTAGAATCAGGAGAAAATACTTCATTCATCTAACATCACATCGTATTTTAAGAAAATGAGTTTTCCACAACTGGCAACAGCAACTCTTAAGACAGCAAAGAGATGTTACCTTCCTCGCATAAAATAAAAACTATTATGCGCCAGTAAAACACTAAAAACGACTATGAATGAGGATGCATGCTGATGTGATGAAAGAGAGATGTGTGACGTGACGACGACTCTAAGAATGATTATGATGGAACCTTACCCAACCTGCAAAAGAGATTAGCAAAAAGTAAAAAAAAAGTGTAGGAGAAAGCTGCGCCACATTATGGCATCGGCACCATTCCTCAGACGTAGTAGTAAGCAAGCGAGAATGAGAATTATTAGATGGTTCTCTAGGCGGAAGTTGGAACTCGGAACGGAAATAGTTGCTTGTCATGCAATGCAACACGCGAGTGAAGAAAAAAAAAGCTCCACGAAATTACTCTCTTCTTGTCCTTCATCCCAACCAAACAACAAAGTTTAGACGGACAGAAATGATTAGTAAAATGGTGACTGACTACAAGAACAAGATGAAACAAGGACTGCCGACTATTCAGACTGGCTAGAAAAATTCTCAAGGTGAAGACAAGACACTACTCCTACTCCTTCTTCCCTTCAATCTGGTTCTGGTACATACTTTCGTTGAGGAACATAATATGCGATGCGTTACTTCCTTACACTCCACCTTAACTTGATTTGTCGACCTTTATTACTACAATCACGAGGGAAAGCGAGTCTGTGAAAATGAAAATCCCATTTGGTGCGATGGTAGGTAAAAAAAGCATGTTACCTTCTTCCTGAATGTGTGCTTCTCACTCGCAATTTATTGTTCGTCTTCTCTTCTCATTTACCGAGAGAGCGTAAATGAGATTTGAAATTAGACTTAAGAATTGTGAACTTATAAACCTCTTTTTCTAAGAAGGGCAAATAAATTTAAAATGATCATCATAATAAGAAAGCCAAATTCTAATTTCAGAACTCATTCATTCTTGAATAATGTCTTGATCAAACAAAAGAAAACAGAAATACTACTCATCCACATCCACTGGAGAAGAAACTTAATGGATTTCTCTCTAGAAAAGTGGGCAAAAGCGTAAACTTGTGCGCAGCACTGCTAGATAAGTAGAAAATAGGAAGGGATGTTCTTTGCCATTAACGTCGTGCTCCATTTCACTCCTTTTTCTACCTTTAAATGTCACTTACCTACACACAAGATTCATGAATATTCGGAGTAATAGGTGAAACACGCAATTTTATGCAACTTTATTAGAACATCCGCTGACTCAGCGAAGCAAAGGTACTTTACCATAGAAAATGGAAATGTCAAAGCATTTACGCATCCAAACCAGAAAAAAAACTGGAACTGGATTCAATTTATCCTACACAATCACATCACAACCTCAAAGATGAAAGGCTAATTAAACTATAAGCTTTGCCGAAAATCTAGAAATGAAGGTCATTCAAATTTCCATCTGTCATGTTTCTCTTTCCCTGTTTGCAGCCTGCCTTCTTTCCTTCACTTTTTGAGTAAATCTTTGGAAAGCTTGGGGATTCAAAAAGTGCTGCGATTTGATTTATCAAAACCAACGACCAATTTTACTTTACGTTTACACATTCCTTCTCCGCATGCCAGCGAGCTGGATGAAATCTGAAACCTATCCCCTCTTCTGAAGCTGTGATGTTTTGCCATGAATGCTTTCACACAACTTCGCCCTACTACTATCTCTTCGAAACACTATCCAAACGGAAAAGAAGCGTTTTGTTTACATTTACTTTCCGTTATGGTTGGACTTTATTCCATTTTCCCTATACCGTCATTGGTGGTGTGGCCCCGCTTTTTCCCCATCCTTGAATGGTTTTAAAGCTCTGAGACAGTGACACATAAAGAAGGAAACCTAAACCACTCTTTCTCTCATCATCAAATACTACAAGTGGAAGTGAAACTAGGGATGTCATATTTATATTGCCATCTTCACCACCGTCATACCTCATTCGATCCCTTTCTTTCATTTCACCCGGAAAGCTTGTAGATATCACAATTCCTGATATTTAGTTTTTTGCACATTTCAAATGTGAATGAATTGTGAAGTGAACTCAGCTCGTCTTTCGGTGGTGGGGAGATAGTGCATTATTACATGGTTCAAATAGGATGTAGGAATATCATAGCACAGCAACAGCCATCACGCCATTATAATAGCTTACGCCAGCAGCATTCATTCCATATGAATGCTTCATGTGAAAATTACCAAGTTTCCATTAAAATGTCTTTCTCTCTGCAAATAAGAAGATGATGACAGAGCAGTCATCATTTCCATCCCCGACTCTGTGAGTTTGTCTAGCTTGCATCGCTTGCGATTGTGAGAAAATTTAGTCTTCCTAGGAACCATTGTTTATGTTGCTTTGTTATGTTTCAGGATGTGTGTAAACTTGTCTCATCGATTCTTCTTCATTTCCACTGATTGCACCTACTCATTTCAATTCAAGAGGGTGAATTTATTGCTGAAACCGTAGTTCATTCACGCCTTTTACATTAGAACAATCAAACCTACCTACTCAACGTGAGCACCTGCCTGTAAAGGAGTGAATATCGACTCCTAAAACATTCTTTTTTACAACTATGGTAGAGTATCAATATACTCCAGAGAAAATAATGACAATAATTTGCCAGAGCTTATTTCTTATTGAGCTTGGGGCATTATGAGAACGGAAAGTCTTAATAGTCTAACTCAATTCATTGTTTCATCTCATTCATTGAAATGAAATTTTCGTTTTTCAAGCTCAACAAAATCTTTTCTTTCTATGATTTCGATCCTCATTTCTTCCACTTGATAGTTTCCTCAGTCTAAATCCAATTGAATTGGCAAGCTTCTCATAAGAAAAAAAAAGTCTATTTAGGACCCATTGTATTTGGGCTCCTCGTGAAACATATATAAACATAACAAAGCCTAATCCATTTCTTCAAGTGTTGTCTTCTGCCAGCTGCAACTCTA
This sequence comes from Seira musarum, assembly GCA_027743895.1. NCBI lineage: Eukaryota > Metazoa > Arthropoda > Collembola > Entomobryomorpha > Entomobryidae > Seira > Seira musarum. Next base: position 14,374 of record JAHZMX010003197.1, read on the forward strand.
CTCTTAATAACTCCAAACTGTGCAAGAAGCTGACACGGCAAAATATTAAATCCTCTCTTCCAATTGAGGAAGAATCTCATCCCGTTCCAGTCCAAATCAATTTCCAAATTGTGGACCGATGATGATGATGATGATTATGATGAGCTTGCACTGGGGCTAGATGGTGAAAATATAGACTGCTGTAAGATAAATTTCAATTTAAACGACGAGTCAGGTAGTACACTCGTACAGTAAAACTTCACAACGGAAGAATATTTTTTATTACCGGTTCGATTACTACCAGCCACTGAACCAGTGACAAAGGACGCAATGAAGCATATACAACTCATCATCATCACCACTCCAACTGAATCCTAAAGGTACAAATTAAAAGCGTATTACATTCTTCAAAACCAAGTGAGGCAATGGTGATAGTGACGATCGGTTGCATTGCATTTCAATTTGGAAATAGATCCATGGCTAGTGCTAACTGTGAAGTTTCAAACCCATTACATGCACACACCTTCCTGCTTTCGCGACAAACTCATCATTTCAGCTTAAATCTCTTCAATGGAGCGTGTGTTTATTAAAAAGTGGAGTTTCCCTTTCAATTCGATGTCCATGTTCACTTCACACATTTGAAATTGAACTAACGCGGAAATACTTAAAGGGAACAGGGAAATTCAATTCAATTTGCATATGTATTTTTAATGCATGCCTATGAATTAGGATGACGATATTGAAAATATGAATAGATGATGACAGGTTTAGCTAACATTTGTGTTCCGTCTGCTGTTGCCGTTTCCAAACGGCATGCCGGTGTAATGTAAAAAGCAGAGATGAGCAAGTGAAATGAATGCGATCATGATGATGATGAGGAAGATGATGATCCTTAAAAATATGCTGATTCCTGTTTCCACTCAAACCCTAAAAGCAAAACCGCTGAATAAATATGGGGGAGATGATAAGAGCTGAAGGCTGGCTCCAGGTAGAAAATTCGAAAACAATTTGCATGCAAATTTCCTTCATCACTATCAACATCATCCTCAAAATGAAAAGCAATAATATAATATAATGCAGTGAAATAACACAGTAAATAATAGTCCCTCTTCCTCGCTTTCAAAATCTATTCAATTTCTGAAGAAGAAGTACTTTTGCCAAAAGCAAAATATTACATTATGCACAAGGAAAAAACTTTCTCATCATCATCGTGATCGCAAGTAAAATTTCTAATGCATATAATTCCATAAATATCGGGAACACGATTCCCTTTACGAACTTGATCAAGCACGGGTGAGTGGAAGAGTGAAAAGGTGACTGACTGATTGTGAGCGAGTTGAGTTGAGAGGGAAATGTGAGTTTGTCTCCCATTTCAAGAAGACGAGTTGGTGGGATTGTAAGTACAAGCACTGGAGCACCTAAAGTACATCCATTTCACCTCACTTCAACTCGTTGTATGTGAGCAGCTAGAAGATGGAAGAAGCAAGATAACGGTTTCCTCCATTGAATTGAATATATTTTGATATTATTCCGTGGAAAATATGCTTTTTTTATTAAAGTAATTGTAAATAATGCAAAGAGCAATAAAGGGCCACCCACTTCACGTCACACATCTTGTCTTCCCTTGTCACTTCAAGTAAATCCCTTTCCAAGTGTCACAGGAGAAGAAAAAGAAGATCATTTGAATGAAAACAGTTGAAGGAGGATTCAGAAAACAATCTAAATAAAGTAAACTTGCAAAAATGGTCACACTACTGAACGAGAATAAATACAAAAAAAAGTTTTCTCTTTGCATGTGACTTGGCTTCGTATACTGTTTTCTCTCGGGGATTGAAAACAAGTTTTCTTTGGAGTAGCTTAAAAGACTTGAACGTACAGGGTTTCTTGATGAGAAATCACACAGAAAATAAGGAAATCGTTGAAAAAATGTTTCTGGTAAATTGAGATGCGCAAAATTTTCAACTCAGGTTTACTAGATTGCCCTTGTATCAACAATGATTTCAGTTGTATGTTTTTGAACAAGTAAAATATTCAAAAATATTGCAAAATATTCCAAACTGAAAGCATTTATCCTGCCTTATTCAATCACTGCGCTTGGGGCCATTAAAACTCTTCCAACCAAACTACACTTGCCTATTTACCAATTACTCTTATTGTTTGCCTTCTTCTTACAGTTTTGATTACTCTCAAGCTCTCCATTCCATGTGTCTAAGAATTTTATCTCATCATACGTTCTTAACTCACTTCATCTTCATCATCATTATCACGAAGAAGGCATGGTATTCTCTCCGCTAATTGAACTTTGGCTTATGTTTGCTGACGCCGTTAAGCTCTTGGAGAAAAGCAAAGTGAAAGTACAAATCCTATCCTTTGCTTTCTACTTCACCTATTATTCTATTCTTGATTGAAGACTACTAAGTATTGACTTGGCCCAAAGTCCTGTTTTGTTCAGGATATTACAGACTCGTGACTTGCTTTTCTTCACAACTTTCTTTCGTTTACGTTAAGGATGAGAATAGGGGAACATGTATGGCCATTTTCAAATGTTTATCGCTTTCTATGTCCTCTCTTTAGAATTCATGGAGGCCATGCATCGATTAATCCGACTAAGTACTTCCCCGCAGGAAACGGATGAACAGGTCTATTATCATCCTTTATGTGCACGTGAGATGTGAACAAAATTACTTAAAAACTCACAGGGAGGGACGGACAAAAGACAAGAAAACTACTTTGCCTGCCTGTCCTGTCTGTGTCAATATTACGTCCTTAAATGAATCTTGTTTATTTAAAAACTTGCTGAAAAAAAATACATATTCGCATTCACCCTCTATCACTCTTCACCATCCACTCTCAAGGGAATGAATTTTTTTGGGTAAAGAAACACAACACAACCGGATGAGTTCATAAATTAGAAGCGGATATTATATCATTATTTTCTTTCATCATCCCCAACAGCTTTTCCTCCCCATCATAAATATGAAGCATTCATCCATCCATCCACCCGAACAAAACGAATTTTCACTGAAGAAGACAGGCATAATGAGAAGTAATAATGGTGATACATACTTCATCCGACATTTATTATGTGTCCTTGCATAAAAACAGATTCCACCTATTCCCATCCTATGCATGATAATCATTTTGTAAAAAAATTCTTGGAAAAAATCAGTCAGTTCACATGCTTCTTGAAGACCTTACTACATATTCAAAAGACGTTCGTTTTTTTCCTTGGAGGAACACAACAATCTATCAGCTCATTTAAGTTCTTTATGAAGAGCGTCTTTTCTCGTCGTCGGCAGCCAGCGTAGGGAAAACCTCACTCATTTTTCATCATTTTATCCAAAGCTTGGATGAGTGTATGAACACGAGTCCGATAGAGAGACTCAATCTGGTCCTCGCAATCTGCATAATTCAATTGAGCCAGCGACCTTTCCAGAAAAGAAAAAGGAGCTAGCGAAGCAGGGCTTCTATCATCATCACAGTTAAGTTCTGTCTCTGCCACTGTTACTATTTTACTCCCTTAAAGTCGGCAGAGGTGACGAAAGGAGCATAATAATGTGAAAAGAAAAATGTTGTTGTTTACTCACTTCATTCCTCTTCTTTTCTTTTCTGGCTGCATACTTTGCACAAAGAAGGTACATATTAAGGCATACTTGTAATACTACTACTACCTATTTAATATTACACCCACATCCAAATTCCTTTGAAAAGAAAAATGTCAGTAGGATTTTTTCCCTGAGAAACCAAGTTTGTGAATGGAGGAAACGCGGTCAAAGGAAAAAGTCAAATTGACAAAAAGGACACACGGGAACGAGAGATGAGACGCAGATTGATTGCTCTTTTCAATGAATATTTTTTAGGTCTCATGCATGCATGACTCAAGAGCTAACCGAAGCCAACTTTTATGAAATAATAGACTTTTCCATTGAATTATAAAAGAAAGAAAAAAATCTCCCGACTAACAGGAAGACCTTTTTACTATGATGATGAGAGTTGGAAAGTACTCATGATCTTAAGTAAATAAATAGGCCGCTACTCTGTCAACTTGGTTTCAGCTCCCGGCAACACTAATTTTCTAAGTGAAAGTCCATGAGCAAGAGTAAATGTCTGGAATTTGAGTGTGACTCACCCACCATCCACCAACTGAAGAATACATAGAGGTACGCCCATTTTCTTTTCGAACTCATTCATCCCTCTACCAAAAATGACTTGACTTACTCCACTGGCTTGACTTTTTCTTTTCTGACTTATATCATTTTTTTGCAAGCGAAGCAAAGACAGAGATCATAAGTTTATTGGCACTTCTATTTTGAGTAGTTTTAGTCTTCAAAACCAGAGGAATGACATGAAGACACGTAGTCTATCTGAAAAGCTTCAATTTTTTCACGTACAGAAAGCTAATTTGACTAGAGTTCCAAGAAAGAGAGGAAAAGGTAAGGCATCGAACACCATCATCATCGTCGTGTCATCACATCATCTTTCCCATTCGATGTATCATCATCATCATCATCATCATTATACTTTGATCATACATACGTATGCAACATACCTTGTTGCCTTCCTTCAAATTGAAGTTTCGATGTGAAAACATCTTGTCATTCGCATACTTTGAGGGCGAATGCTCCAACATGTGTTCTAGACGCCATATCTCCACGTCCATTGCCTCAATTTGACGCTTGAAAACTCGATTCTGGACCTCCGCTCGAAATAATAGCTCCTTTGTGTCCTCAACGATGAACCTGTACGCGATCGAGACGCAATAAAAATGAGTCAATCTCCTCATCATTTATTCGCAATTGCACAAGTGGGCAAAAGAAAAAAAATTTTTTGAAGGAAAGAAATGCGTGCATGCTACACTTCTTCCAACAATAAATTACTTTTTTAAGGTAATGAAAATGAATAGTAAATACAACCTCCTCCCGGTTTCTTCAAACAATCATAGCATCCAACACAAAAGCCAATTCCGTAAAAAAAAACTTCATTTCCTTCGACGAAGCTCCCCCAAGCAGAAAAGATAGCTTGGAGAAGGAGACATATTTTGTTATGTACGGAATATGCCTTTTAAAAAGCACGCGACACAACTTTCGCAGATGAGGATTTGTATGAAGAAAAGGATGACGATATATACATAGTACTCTTTTGTATGTAGAATGCACGAATAAAAAGTTTTTTGTCTTAAATTCTAAGCCCACAGTTTCATCGTAGAGCAATTGCAACAAAACACCTCCGTGAGAAATAAAAAAAAATGCTGTTAATATTTTACCTGCGAGTGTTGCACTCAATCTTGAGCCCCATACTTTCCACTACTGGATCACTGGCGTTTGCTTTATTTATTATTGCATGAATCTGAAAGCAAAAGGAAAATTTATGAAACAAATTGTGAGTTTACTGGAAACAACTTTCAGCAGTGCGATCAAAACCACACTCACACTCATAATAGTCAGACAGAATGATATCATTTCATTATCTTCCTCCAGCAAAGTTCTCAAAAACTTTGCGCTTTGAAGTAAATAGAGCAAACGGTAAGAGAAAATTGAAATTTTTTTATTTGTTTCCTCCAGCAAAGTTATTGAAATTGAGTTGGACCCAGAGAAAGGATTTTAAAATTCATGTGTCTACATAGTAGCACATTCCTGGAAATGACATTGAGTCAGACAGTCTTGAAAAAGGAAATGACCGCTAGCAAAATAAACTGTGTGTTCTAGTGTTGTCCAGAGTTTGGCATGACATAAAAAGGCAATCATACTTGGAAACATTACAATTTGTTTTTGATGCTTATCTTTTTTCGATTGTCATGAATGGAAATTCGATATGAATTTAACATTTGAGGAGAAACACCCACCAACTTTCCCTTCATTTTCAGTTGTATGTCCTTGATTTCGTCAGGGGCAATGTGAAATCGATCGAGTATTGTATCGGTTTTTACACGGTTTTGCAACAATTCATTAGTACATCACATTACATTGCACGTGTTCCGTGCGTGGAAGTAATTACGACTCATTTATTCTAATTAATAATTTATAGACAATTTGTATCATCCTACTAATGAATAATTCTTTCACTCACTTTGGGCAGGAAGAGGAGGCACAGTGTAATAGTTGTAGCCACAAGGATGAGACCCGTGATGAGCGCAAAGGAGAGGGTAACTCTTTCCGAGATCAGGTTTGCGAGGGAAACCGCAAGAACGCTAGTTAGCACCACGATGTAAACACAGAGCCCAATATATTTTGAGTCATTCAGTGCTTGGATCTTGACATGTCTGAGGGAAACATATTATGGAAATTATTTTCTTTCTTCTGCTGTCTTAAAAAACATGACATCTGAAGCCAACAGGCATCTTAACTCATTTTTGTTTCTTTATGATAATTTCTCAAATTGGAAAAGTTTTGACAACAATAATTCCATTCATAACACAGAAAGACTTGATGATAAGGACTCACCTTGTTTCCCATGCCATGTACAAGCCAACCACCAAAAGTAAGCTTTTGTATCCATACAACACACTCAGCCATACATGAGCATGCTGTGACCGACAAACTTCAATCTGTTCCCCCAAAATTTACCCCAAACCATTGAAAACAGCGTTATCCAAAAAAAGTGTCTGTGGCTTCACAAACCATAATATGCCAATTTTGTTTAATAGTAGACCAGACGTACCTGCGGTTGGTAAACAACCGTTCTATCACTCGGGTCAATTTCCAAAGTCAAGTTGCGCAAGTTTACATGCATTGGGTCGAACAAGGCCCAAGATGTTACGATGATGCAGTCAACCAACACCAGAACCATTATGAGCGTCATCAACTGTGCGTCCTTCAAAAGCTAAAAAACACAAACATTTTCTTTTTAGGTAAAGCAAGGCTCTGGATTCATTCAGTCACAAAGCAATCCCAATTCCGTCTGAGTATGAGTAGTGAGCATTTACAATGCAATGCAATCCCACTGTCGGTACTCGACTTGTTCGAACTCCAAACCTTTCCCTTTTAGCCTTATTCTTGGTAATTATCTTCTTTTTTAGGATCAGAGGCTTAATAAAAATAGGAGAAAAAAATTGTTCACTTCAAATAAAAAAAATGCTCGTCAGTCAGTCACTCGTACGTTTTGGTATGAAGCTAATAAATTGTGAGTACTGCACCGGCGAAGGTAAGTATCAGTCAGTACATACTATTTTTTGTCCTTTTGTACCTACGTTAGTCTACTTCTATTTGGAAAGTTGCTCTTCTGAAAAAAAACACGCTCGGTTGAAAGAAGTGGAGGAGGATGCCTTACTTCCACTTTCAGTTCATCATTTTTTCATTTTCTTTTTCACTGATTCGCCACGCTTCGTACATGGAATAGAAATTCTCTAATATTTTTATGGAGAGGCATCCGACACGGAGATAGAACCAGATTTTCGTCCTATTTTTCCTGAGGACTACATAATACGGACGCAGCAATAGCAATGGCAGTGCTGCTAAAGGTATTAACATTTTTATTGCATGCATCCAATCAAAAATCATGGACAGGGCGTATTATCGCATGTAAACTGCTATTGATGTGCTGTAGCTGAGCCGTAGCTGTGAGCTGTGCCATTCATTCGAATCGGAAACTAACGGATGATAGTACACTGCAGCTGAGCCTTTTAGTCGAGTATTTTCTCCAGAAAATACTCTTTACTCTTCACTTTACGTTTCTTTTTTTCGTGGAAAAAATACAAAGTCATCATAAAACTTTTTTTTTTGCCTATGCTACCTTTTCATGGTCAAGTGTTTCTTTTTTATCACTTTCAGAAAAGCAGCAAAAGGAAGTTTTTTTATTTTTTTGAGTAATCTAATGGACTACTAAAGCAGAAGCAGAACTCTTTACTTTTTGGTTGGTTTGACATAGCTTGTTGTGATCTTTTCTAGTATAGTGCGGTGATGAAACGCTCGTCTTTTTTCGTCCTCAATCCATCTTTCATTTTCTAAGGGAAGTAAAATGAATGAAGGACGAATGAAATAAAGTAAAGTAAACTAAGATCGAAAAGAGTTCGTTCAACCGGCACGTAGTTAGTTAGCTATGTTGTAACCCTAATGTGAGTAAAATTATTGTTGACGAAGCACATGATGCGCTGTGCAGAAAATTTCCTCAGTCTTGTCATGTCACTACAACACCCCATTAGTAATTCAAACTCAATAGTAAAAGTAATCATTGGAGCTTTTAATACCAAAACATCAAAAAGCCTTTTGCAAATTAATTACTAACTCAAGCAATTCAAAAACGAACCATCCAAAATTCCATGTTATATGACCATACATCAAATCATTCACTTCATATTTCGACCATTATGGATCAAAAATTGTTTCTAAATTACTGTGGTTCAGTTTATGATGAAAAGTTTACTCATCCATTATAACTTAAATCAAATTGGACAAGTTATTTTCGAGAATGCATGTTTGTAAGTTCATGCTTGTAGATGTATTTGGTCTCTCCTAAAACAAATGTCGTCTGTCTGTGTAACTTCAGCTATTAATATACCTGATAATTCCGGTAATTTAGTATTTCCTAATTCGCTACACTTACATTAGTATTACAAGGAAAATGTAAAAGCTTTGATGTATGTACACCTAAAAATCCCAAAGAAGTCATATTATTATTCAACTTGTAGTTCATGTAAAGTTGATCGGTAACAACGTTCAAAGACGAAGCGATCAGAATACTTTCCAGGAACTCAACAAGTTTTTACATTAAAACTACAACTGTTGTGGCAAAGACTTCTAATTAAAACCAGCATGTTTTACCCACTGCCGGCATGAGACACATTGAAGTAGAAACCAAGGGACAGCAAAAGAAAATTAATAGGAAACTCTTAATGATTTTGGAGACAAATTCGAAGCTGCAGCTGTGACAAAAAGAATTTCCAAATTAATCATTTCTATCATCACCTACAACTTAGAACAAAGGCTGATATAGGGAGAAATCAAAGAATTGTCTCATTTTGCCCCCTTGCATTTGAAAAGTTTCTTAAGGAAGTTGTCGTCATTACATTTTTACCACAACTGTTAGCCTTTCTGCTTAGAAAGACAAACTTTCTTACTACTTATCTCAATCTCCTAAGCTCGTTCTTTTTTGGGTGGGGCAATTCAAAGTCCACGACTAGGAAGAAAAATGCAAAGTATAAGTTTTCCTGTCAATGAACGGCCAGGCGTGAAAGGCAAAGTGAAAATTACTGCCACAAATAAAAGCCACACGTTTAGGCTGTGATTTTTTAAAAAATCGTGATTTTTTTTTCTTCTCCGGTACAAAGATTAAATCACAATAATTTGTTAACGTATTCAAACCGGTTTCGCTCAACAAGGGGAACGTGTTCAAGTATGTACAAAGGGAAAAAATCACTTTATCCATGTGTGCCATTGCTTTAGTACGTGGATGTGTAGATACGCCCCACATACCATACAACTTGCCATTTTGTAAAGGAAGAAATTCAGCCGGAGAGACGGCTGGGATGAATCATGGAATGTGCAAGTATTATCCGTAAGCATAGGCAATATATTAAGTGGTTTAAACCAAATTTTTAAAGGATTTTTAAAACCTTGAACAGGTATAATGTGGAGCAGTCTGCACCAAACGATTTTAGTTTAAGTCAGTTCAGTCAGTCAGTCTGGAAATCTGTTTTCACCAGCAGCGAGCAAGTCAAACCCAGGAAGCTGAGAATCATTATTGGAACGTCAGCTTTAAGGCTCGACTTTTTTTTCCAAGAAAAAAAGAATTTTTTTTTTGATTTTTCTCCCTGGTTAAAGTTTAGTAAACCTCAATTGCAACTCACCTTGTTTTTGACAACGCCGATGCAACTCCTCGTGAAAATACGGTAGACTCGGTAGGTTTTACAAAACATGGCTCCAAAAGCCATGGAGAATGCCATTGACAAAAGATAAGCTCGAATCTAAAAAAAGACCAACAGCATAAAAGGGCGTACAGTCATTTCATCTCATTCATATGAAATCAAGCGAATAATTATCTTCTTATTTTTGGTGGTTGATCCTCCACCAAAAATAATAATAAAACAGAAACGAATTTCCTTTTTATATTATTTTGTTGCAGAATATCTTTGAATTTTGTGGGATCCAACGAAAAACCTGAGAGCGTACAGCCACAATTTTTTTTCTGTGGAATACTTAAATGGAAAGTGTTCCTAGATATTTCCTCAATAATCCACTTAAAGCTCAATCAAAGCCCACAGATAAAATAACAAAACAACCAAACCACACACGCACAAACATCTCTTTTGTGTTATTCAGGGCGTAGGCAAACAAAAGAGTGGGAGATCAATGATGATGATCCACATTTGAGTTCATTGATTACTAATGAGACTTTCGTTAAATCCTTTGTAGAAAAAAAAATCTATCTGGAAATTTGTTCATGCATAAACGTTGTTGCACATTCAAGCCAAATGAATGGAAGAATCAGAGGGCATCTGGGCATAAAGTAGTTCACGTATCGAGAGAATTTTTTTGCTAGTTCGGTAAATCCTTTTCGCCTCTATCTCTTTTTTCCTGGTAACAAACAACTTACTCCAAAGACAAATATAAAAATTTTAGATTGTTTTTTCTTTCATTTGGGTATGTATAGTGAAAGTACATTTTTTCTAGATAATGAGTACGACAGAGTATAACAGTATAAGGTAGTTAGTTAGTAGCAGCAAAAACTCAAAGTCTCATCTCATCGTCTTTGGTAATCTCTTTTCATCGATCAGTCAATTTAAAAAGGATATTTGGCCGAGAGATTCCAAAATTGAGCAAGAAAAGTCAATCTTTGTTCCTTGTGATGTTTCATCGGCTGTGTGTTCTCTACTCAGATGAAGCTATCATTTAGCTTTTACCCTTGTTTCGGAAAAGCCCTGTCTGATCTGATTTGATCTCGGAGAAATAATAAGCTTTCACAGAGAAGACGAGAACGACAATTAATGGATGCCATCATGTCACAGAGATGTCATGCCTCACTACTCTTTGCTCCCACTTTTTAAGCTTGCCTCAAGCGAATCAAAAAAGAGCAAAGGATGAAAAATTCTTGTTGAATAAAATAGGGTACGTTGTTTTTTTGATGATGACTTTGATGAGAAACCTTTGACTGAAGGCACAATTACAATACAGAAAAGGCTGTATATTGGGATGATCTAGTAGTGATCATCATAGTCATCGTATTGAAACTGTCATATTTTTTTTCAATGCTTTCACTTGACTTCAGTATAAGTAGTAGAGCAGTAGTGGCAGTCGCAGTCATGCACATAATCATCATCATCGAATCCCAACTGGAGTGTATCATCGTCGCTTATGAAATGAAGGCTTTAGAAAAGACGGAAACAATTTTCTATTCTTTGTGTACCCATTCTTCTACTTGAGTAAATGCTATTCAGGTTAATGTCATGTTTTTGCAAGAAGTGTGCACGCCCCTCTGCTTCCGTTTTTATTGGTACGTGTATAAAATCTTTTGAACAAAAAAGTAATGGCAATTTTTGGTATGTGTGTGTTATGTTATGTTATATGATAGCCATGTTAAATATCACGTATAAAAATTAAGCAAAGCCAATAAAGAAAATCTCTGTCTGGACTTACTGTACAAATATAAGCGAAATGCTCCCCGTCAGGCACAGTAGTGAAATCTGTTCCCAGCAAGATCACAGCCAAGTAGGCAAACATGCAACCTAAAATCACTACGTTGTTCAATTTCGGGCTTGACAGCTTGATGTACCTGTACAATAAAATGGGAATTTATGGGGGCATTTTATTTCCTGAAGATGTCATATAAAAAAAGAAGGCAATATTGAAGCAAAGAGGAAGAAATGGACAGTGGAAAAGGAGTAGTATTTGAAAATACTCTTATTTTCACATTGCACTTGCATTAAAAATACAAGAGTACGATTTCTCTGTCCAGCTCAATCCTTAAGATGATCATTTATTTAGAGCCAAGGGATTTAAGATATTTTTTCATGTCATAGGATGGTCATCTGAATCACATTTTTAATCTTACTTGAGCCTTCTGTGGTACAAATTGAAAGCGAGAAAGACAGCCGCCAAGACTATCCCACAAGACGCAGCGATAGCCACGCTTACGTAGAACGTGTAATCAACACGAATGAGTTTGAAACGAAATTCCCTTCTTGAGATTGGCACTTGATTTCCATGCCATCGGATCTTTTGGCAGTCCTTGCAGCTCAGGTCGAGTTCGTTCTTGGAAGTGCCCTCAGGAAAGTGGAGACCCACCTGAACTTTTTTCCCATCTGCGGTATACAAAAGTATAAAGAAGTAGCAACTCCCAGTTTCCTCCATGGTCATGGTATCTCAGATTGCAAATACAAAATCTACCTTGTATCTGCATGAACGAAGTGATTCCAACCCGATCTGAACCTTGAAAGCGTATTGGGCCCTGAGAACATGAGAAAGAGTAGGAGAAATGATTGCGTCACTATGATTCCTCCCTAACTTCTCTTCCACCTCATTTCCAAGTAATAAGATTAACAAACGCGCATTTAATTGAAATACAATACAATATATCTTTACCGAGATTCCCATGAAGCTCAATTTTCCAATTTCGCTCTTGAGACGTAGCGAAAAGTTTTCCTTGTCTATCCTATCAAATTCATCTTTGTAGTATTCCTGAACTTTTTTCAAACCTAAAGCAACAGAAAACATCCCATCGTACACCTCTGGTGCAAACGGACTCACTCCATTTTCCCTCGATACGTTCTCTTTATTAAGCCGCTTCTTCAGTCTACTCATGAAGTCTGCTGTTGTCTGCAGTAAAAGAATAAAAGATTACATCGGAAATATGTTCCCATTCAAAAAATAAGTGGGGAAGTCTGAGATTTTTTATTCTTTTGAAGAAAAAAAAAGTTTTTTTTTTCTGCAAACGCACCATTCCAGAATGAGACTTTTGTTCGAGAGTATTATATCTAATCCACTATGATGGCGTACTCGACAGCTTCTCTGAGCTGCTTGAAACTGCACTCAGTCTGAGGTTGGGACACTAGCTTATAAGATTTTCCCCTAGACTGGAGTCCTAATGTGCGTGGATTTGAGGACGAAGTCGAGTGTTTAATTGGACCGCTAAATTGCGTGATTCCCGAAAGAGTGGAGTCCAGACTCCTGTTGTTCCTCTGCGTACGGGACGATGTGGATCTGTTGTCCTTGTTACTGTTACTCCAATCTCTTGAAGGGGAATCACTTTTCCATTTTCTTTTTGTTCCACCCTCTTGTTTGCTGCCTTGCTGTTGTATCATCAAATCCAAATTCGTCTCGGAAGTGGAAGCCCTGGCTTCATGAACTAATTGACTTTGTTTCTCTGCTTGTGTTTTTGTCCCAAATAATCCTTTTCCTTCTGTTCTTGTAAGGATGTTGGGAATCCCTTCTGATTCAGACTTCTTGTTTCTTTCTTCATCCAAAGATAAACTTACGGATGAGGATGGAGATGCTTTTTCCAACTCACTACGTGAAGATAGATGTGATGATAAGTTAGACTGCTCTCGTGATCTCTGAATGCTCCGCTTTCTTCGATTCTTGCTGGGTCCTTTCTTTTGTCTTTTTGATGACGATGATGACGAGGAGGAGTTCGTTGTAGATTTGCTATTGTTCTGAAAACCAGAGTTTTTCATGGTAGACGAAGAGGAGCCGGAATCATGCCACCATTCCTTTTCTGGCTCACCGATCAGTATCCACGCGTAATCACTGCCGAACATTCCCATACGATATACCTGGATAAGAGAGAATTAAAAGAGGCAATAAAACAGTTGAAGTTCCTGCGATAACTCAAACACAAAATTTCTCACGTTACGGCTAAAATAAAAATCTTTTAAAACATGATTCAACCATAATGCAATCGTAGTAAATGTAGCCATTTTTTTATCTTCTGGACTGTCCCATGACCTCTTTATTCTTTTCGAATACTACTTTAATTTTCAGAAATAATACGAATAATTTCCCGACGTTCAGATTACGAATAATCATAATCATAATGTTTGAAAATTCCAACTTTTCTGGAACAGATGCAAAGCAAGGAAAATCCTTCTTTCCTTTTGTTTTATTAAGCAATTCAAATTCAAAGTTAAACTCAACTTGCATCCACTCTGCTCACTCATGCATAAAAGGAAAAGTTTTATCCTTTCAAAAT
>JAHZMX010003198.1:0-16240 GCA_027743895.1 Seira musarum
TATGTAGATTGACATTGAGTTACAAAAATCAATTCAGGGAATGCCATTGACGGTTAGATGACACCGGATTCGTAATCTACGCTACGAATTACCTCAGACTTGATATCTCACTTGTCGTAGTTCGCCTATCAGTTTATGAGCTTCCCTAGTTAGTAATAATATGATTGACAAATTCTGAAGTACTTCTTGAATGCAAACCACTTACTTAATACAAAAGTACCTACAAACTTTCCAGTATTTCTCAAGCTTTCCTTAATAGCAAACTCAACAAAGTAGAATACCATTAATGAAATAAAAATTCCAGCACAGAAAGGAAAGAATACAACCACAATATTTCCATCCAATCCTGCAGCTTTAGGGGACTGACCTCCAAGATTATTCATGTTGCTGTTTTTCTTTGGAGCCTTTACTCTCGTTAAAAACTTCCCAACAAAGTTATCAAGCCATGATGAATGTCCAGATGACTCAATCGCTTTCAGACTAGTTAAAATTGTTGGGGCGACCCAATGATGGAACCTTATTCCATAACTGAACCTAAGTAAAGCTTCCTTGTTTCCGAGGAAAACGTTGATTTTGTCATTACGCTTCTTTATTTTATAGAACAGCTCATACGCTTCAATTGCGGGTAGGAGCAATGCTGTCTTGTTACATTTCTTGATCACTGCATCAGTTTCCCTTTCTCCTGGGATCAAATCCTTCCAACGTGGATAAAGCTTTGTTTGATTCATCAGCTTCCTCGCTTTTGAACTGACCTCTCGCTTTATAAAATATGATGCGAATTTATGATCCAGGTAATTTGATTCGGCATCAGCAAATCCAAGCAATTCGCTTTTGTAGAATGTTGAAATTTGGTGTTCCCCAAATTCTCCAGTTCCATTTTCCGGTCGGTCCTTTGTACGAATGAAACCAAGGGCTTCCATAGTTGAAACGAAAAGATTTAATCGATATCTCGCAAAATCATTTTTAGTGGATGAGTCGTAATTCAAAGCAGCCCGGGTGAATATGTCGAACCCATTGTCCAAAAGACTTTTGTACGTGTCGTAAGGAACAGGCCGTCGGGGACTAGTGAGCTCGCTTATATTTTTATTTTTGTATGCGCCGCTTAGTACAATTCCCATAAAGATGAAAGGTATGACCATGGACCTCGAAACATTAACGGGATTCCCCTGTTCCCACAAGCATTTTAAACAAGACTCAATATTTGGAATGAGGTAGGCATGCACAAATTTGGTTTTTGAAATTTTGGTTTCTCTTTCCTTCAGTTCCATGGCCATGTCCCTGAAGAACAGTATCATGGACAAGGCTAAGGAAACGGCAAGAATTGATAGAAGAATACAAATCCATACTGCTGGAGTAAAAATATTGACGAGAAATCTGATTCCCAATATGTCTTGTTGAGGCTGCCCGCAACTAACAAAATTAAGTGATGTTTCGGGGAAAAATATTTCCGAGTAATCGAAAACCCCACCGGGATAAACTGTAATAATTGGGTAATAATCCGGGTAATCCAGGCATCGGCAACCAGGTTCTTCATACAGTTGAGTGTCAAGACGGTCGAAATAGCATAGAAACACGGGTGCATACCAAGTCGCGTTTCCAATTGCTTGTAATAGGAAACGTAACTCAATTTCTAATCGTGTTACGTCTAACGACTGTCCGGTTAGAATATCTTTGTGGAATTCCAAGTGCGTTTGAAGAACATTTATTCGTTTGTAATTGTGCTTCTCGTATATGGTTTGCAATACGGAGCTATCAATATTATGCATTATAATTCCAGTTGTATCACGATTCAGGAATTCCAACAAGTCCATTAGATTCCTGAAATTTGAAGGAATTGGTAACCAAACGGGATGTAATGGGTGACATCTTTTACAGTATCTGCAGAGGAAGTACAAATTTGCTAGATACAGCACAATTTGCTCTTTGACTAAAAATGAATTGCTCTCGTAAACAAGCAACTCTCTATGTGATGTAGTATATACATCTTTGAAGCCGTATAGGTCATAAATCCTTAGTAGTGAACCGGACCAAGCTCGAATCATTTTGTGATAGATGTGCCAAGTTTCCTGTTATGGGCGGTACAAGGACATCCAATCGAACCCGGGTGTTCAAAAGGTATTCCGTTTTTGTGGATGAAGCATTTTTTGGAAATTTATAAGCCCAGAACGTTCTCCATTTGTAGGGTATCACCAGACCAAATCTGTCCGAATTCGGTAGATATTCGTAGAACAATGGATCTTCGTTTCTTGATGGAGGCAACAAGTAGATGTGAACTTCGCGTAACCATGGTCTCTGTTTCATTGAGATGTCCGGAATATGAGGTTTCAAGCATTCCTCGTTTTGTTCCTGTCCTTCTTTGACACACTTCCCATTGCTGTGGTTGGCCTTGACATTTCGATCATCAGCAAACCGAATTTCATTGTAGGGGAATATATATGTGGGCTTAAACCCTATTTCCGCTTTTCCGGTCCCATGTCTTGGATATATGTGACCTTGGCTATATCGTACCTTGATAAAATAACTGGAAAATCAATCGACGTAATATCTATCCCTCTGTAATTCACAATATGAAGCAAGCACTGGGAGTGGGAAAATGGCTTGAGCCTTTCTTCTATATTTAGTATCTCAAAGCTTTCAAAAACGTTTTTATTGTGGAGTGCCGAGTACTGAATATCAAGAACGTTTGAATCTTCGGCACTAACTAAAACTAGTGAGCAGAGTAGAGCTCTAAACAACAAATTAGC
The DNA here is from genome assembly GCA_027743895.1 of Seira musarum. NCBI lineage: Eukaryota > Metazoa > Arthropoda > Collembola > Entomobryomorpha > Entomobryidae > Seira > Seira musarum. The sequence continues at coordinate 2,745 of JAHZMX010003198.1, forward strand.
CATTCTATATTTAATATCATGATTTTGTCGCACTACAGAGAATTCCGAAAGATTGAAATGTTCAGATTTCAGAAAAGCAGATATATTCATATTTTTTCAATACTTCGCAAATATCTCTTTAAATCAGACGACGCACAACACACTCCGGAGGTTAGCCTTTTACTTAAGTACTTATCCTATGTTCTGCCGGAGTTTGCCTTGGAGGTACTCGCTAGGATTTTTTTGGCGACTAGCAATGAATATGATTGGAGGAAGAAGAGTGCAAGGTACGAAAGTATTTTGTGTTCTGCTTTTACGGGTATTTTACTCTCGATAAATTTGTTTCTTTAAACCAAACAGTGCAAAGTAAGAAGTAGGAAGACTTTAAGTTTAAGTGAATGTCAAATCCGAGTTCCCGATCCAGTTTTCTATAATGTCTGTCTGTCAATGCGTCAAATTGTAAGTTTCCCACTGAAAATAGAGCAAGGCAAACAGCAAATTTTAGCAAGTACTTAATTTGATTGATATTATCTTTTTAAATAATTAGTTCATGAGAGTTTTTATTTAAGAGGTTTTAAGAATATTTAGTCAAGTCCAATGTAGCAAGAGCTAGATTGTTGTTTTTGACTAATTTTGTTGAGTGATTTTGACAATAATATATGACTAAGCGAAACACATAAACAACTTTGAAACTATCAAAGGAACATTCAGTTGCAATGGATGCTATCAGACAGGCCGAATTTTGAAAACATTTGGAAATAAAAAATATCTCGAGCATTCAAACTTCAGACCAAACTAAACCATTCAAACAATTCTGATGTAAAACATACTTTTATATTTTGATAGTATGGTAAATATTTAAATCATCGGACACTCAAAAATATCCCAATAAAACTTGAACAACACAAAATGTACACGAAAACCCTGGGATGCCGATTTTCTTTGGGTAACAGTTCGTGTTGTACATTTATTGTACCAAAAGTAGCATAATATCCCTGTCATTTGACGTGCACTATTTTTTCCTCATACACCACAACAAAAGTGTGCAAAAAGTGTTCATAAGAGGATGTTGTCTTCAAAAGCATCTTTACCCGCACAAATAGTGTGAAAAATTGATGCATATAAAATGTTTATACCCAGAGCATTTTTTACGGTTCAAAAATGCACAAATTTTGTTCGGGAAAATGTGAAAATCGAAAGCATCTAGCGGATTAAATTGGAACGTTGTTTTATAAAACCCGCCAGTTAATGAATTCAACACTTTGCTGATCCTTAAGTAAACATTGCACTGTCCATGATGTTGTTGTGAGAATAATTATTATCACTTTATCTCAATGAGATTCGCTCGACCGGCAAACATTTTTGCAAATGATGTTGCAATATTAATAAGCATAATATACATTATAGAAAGTGAACAGTGTGGTTTAAATGTAATGAGTTGTCGATTTTCCGGGCATATAAAGAAGCTGGAAGCTGTTACTTGTTACAATTTGTTTGGAGAGCCGGTGTCACAGGAGGACGATTCATCCGGAGACTACGAAGAGTCTGGACTTTACCGAATTAATTTTATTCGTCATCTGTATTTCAAATATAACGAGAGCACTCGAAATAAAGAATGCGTAAGTCCTCAATCGGCATCATCTTTTAGCTTTAAATTAAATGTTATTCGGGTAGTTGTAGTAAACCCCATCCCCTTTGTTTAGTTATGCACCTTGAGATTCCGTAAATCATCAAAATGTAGCTCATTTTGTACCTATTTTTAATTACATTACATTATAATTTATTGTCTTGTAATTTTTGTTAATTAATAAAGATTTATTAATAAGAATATGAACTTCATTTTTCTTGCATTTATTTTATGGGCAAAGTAGTAAAACGGAAGAAAATCATCAAAAATCAAATGCACAAAAAGCATGAACACACATTGCACAAAACATGCACCAATATCGCGACAAACTACACCATTCGCAACATACATAATGTGTTTGGGTAATGCACACTTTTTGCACAGTTTGTCCCAGCCACTTTTGGTTTGGACCAATATTGCATTCCCCAAACGATACACCACATTGGTGCCCGAACGGGAAATGTGCATTTTTGAGTTTGAAGTTTTATTGGGATCTGTATTCCGATTAATTGACGTTCTGAAAATTCTTAGATTTGGATCTTCAGACGTTCCGACTCCGGAAACATTTCGATTCGGAATATTTTCCGTTCCGAAAACATTTGGATTCGGATAATTTTACGCTTTTTAAAACACGCTGAGAGGCTTAAAGAATATCGCAATCGCCTTAGCTAAACCACAACACAAATATAATGTCGCCACATAGACGGTTTTAATTAAATTGAAAGCAAAAAATTCCTCTTAACAAAACAACTACCTTGTCTAATCAGGTCATAGAAAAATACATAAATGAAGGCAAAACGAATCCATACTCCAGTATTAGCGAATTCACATGCACTGAAAGCACTCATATTTCATAAATATGAGTGGGTCATTAATCTCTTTTTAAGCTAATTCAATTGACCTATCGCATCATGACCGCAAACCAAGCACACCATCAACCCAGTATCACTTATCATATTTACGTTTGCACAAGAGCTAAAACACGTATTCAGGATAATACATGGATTAAATAAGTATGACCAGTTTGGCTAACTTTCCACGAAACTAAACTGGACTGAAACGCATGTTTTACCGGTTATTTATTATTAAGATTCTCGAAGTTCTTACGTTATTTTATTCTGTCATCCATCCAATCATATAACTGCCGCATCTTAACCCGAGTCGCGGTACTTTTGCCATTTCAATTTTAAATAATTCAAAACTTTTGGACAAATTTATCCTTATATATCAATCACCAGATAAATAAATAATCCAGAATATATTATAATCGGCTTTTAGTTGTCCTTGTGTTTATGTTCTGTCTTATGTATGTATTCATAATACATTCTTAGTGATCCACACACGTGATTGTGATTAAAACAAGGTAATATAATCTGAGGATTAATTCTCATCAAGGATTTAACAAAGCTATATCAGCATCCAAGGAACTGGATGAATGATGTGTACATTATTCATCTATCATCAACATCACTTGCTAAACCTCTCATCGTATCCAAATAGGCAGACTTGTTTCCTACTGACTTTTTCGTAGAACTTACCGCCCTGCATCTTCTAAAAAATTTTTGATCCAATCTTTGGTTGCCACAACCAATTTTCCTGCTTCCGAGGTATGGTCGTTTATTGCGTCAAATTACAAAATAGGTCAAGTCATATTTAAATGGTCCCTATAATACACGAATTCTGATAGTGCATTCGAGAAATATATGAGAGCAATTAATTTTTAATGGTAACAGGGTAGGATATCGTCTGCGACTATGAAACTGCGATGTATTGTTGGGAAGCGTTGGGGTCTGCTCATGTAATATCTTGAATTTTTTTGCAATTGCCAGATGAGATCAATGAAAATAATCGATTGATTCGATGGTGGTTTCATGCATCTGAACGTTGCCCATGGAAGATGATCTTATTCCCATATGAATTATTAACAATGAAAGAAATCTTACATGGCCAATGACGAATGATATGCGATGAAGAGGGTTATTTTTGGGTACATTAATAATTACCTTGATTAGGGATAACGCTGACTTTCCTAGAAGATCCTCCGGACTGTTTTATAGGTAAAATGACAATTCTAGGGAAATGGCAATAATAAGGAAGTTTGATTCGGCAAGTTCCGTAAATACTTTCACATTTATACAAACGAGATTTATTCTTCGAGTTGGTAAGGAATAGTATAGATGACAAGTTTAATCACTGAATTGCTGATGCCCAACAATCCTTTACACCTGAGATTGCAATAATCCTCACAATCTCAACATGATACCTTTTCACGAAATTTGTCTTAAAATGATTTTTCCTTCACTGTAACGAAGGACACTATGGGATTCCTCTCTATTGGAACTGAGTTAAATTCCCCTTAACTGGTTGGGACCGTTTTTATAAAAACTATTATAAAAAAATATTTATTAAAAAAACAAGATATTTTCCAGTAATACTTCAATCATGGAATCTCCAACTCATCATCTCAATCTCAGATACCGACTATATCTAAAAAAAACTACATACCGGCTTCTTTTCCAAAACAAACAAGCCACTCGGCATCCTCACAACATATATATACATTATGTACTTATCTTATAGTATCTATAGGCTCCATGCATGCCTATAGCTATATTTATATAGTACCTCTACCTTTGTTACCTTCCTTTGCGTCCTTGGAAAGGTACGCGATTTTTATAAATGGACCAGCGGTGGATCTCATGATCCCCCGCACCAGCGGTCTGCTTTTTGTGACAGTATGAAATCAGCATTCTTGCACTCTATCTCGACTTCCTTATCGATAATATAATAGCTCAGCTACGTGTCTAACTAATAAATAGCTCTATTAAAACCACTGCTTCTGCAACCACAGGTTTGTTTTTCTTTCCCTCAAACAACATAGAAAGGGCTGATTTAGCATTTCAAAACAAATTTAACGTCATTGACGCTACAATAAATAAATATACAAAATGAAAGTTAATCATTAACGACATAGCTAAATCTGGATTAAACCAAACCAGACAATTATATTATTTATTGATGCGAAAAGAATTTTTTGTGATCTTATGTAATTCACCTCTTGTATTTTATATGCCGAAATTATGTGCCCAGTCGGGTATTTACTCGAGCAATATATATAAGAATACTGCCTGTTTACAAGCACGAACAAGACACGCATTTTGTCTTGCTTTGAGAAACGACGTAGCTGAGAAAGGGTTACAGATGAGAAAGTTGTTCTCTCGGAATACTGTTTTAATGACCCTAAAAATCTATAATGTCGTCAAAGGAGACAGTTACTTGCAGTTGGACTCCCTAATTCTTCATATGCAACATGCTTACAGTAATCCGAAGGAAATCCGTCGAATGATATGTCACAATCTGCATTGCAAACGTTGCACTAAAACGTTTTAACCGCATTTTGCCGTTGTAGGTTATCGAATTTCAATAAATAAAATAGCAGTTATTACTCAGCATTTTAAGGGCTTTTAAATGAGCTTTAAAAGGTATTTGTTCTATTTAAAGAGAATTTCAAAGGCTTTTTGCCGTTGATCGTCGAAAAATTTCGAGTTTCTAAAAACACAATTTTACTCCTTTATTATGTGCATTCAATTAAGCTATCATAAGCATATGTTCCATTTTGGAAAAGTTTCAACCGTAGACCTTTCCGTTAATAGTTGACCTAAATGTCTGAAGAAAAATATGGGAGGTCGTCAATATGCTAGAAACCTTTGTTCCAAAAATGAGGTAAATCAATGACTTCTTTCGACAGTTATCGTGCGGACGGACAGACGGTCACGCCAATCTCAATACTCGCTTAGCTTCGCTCAGCTACGTAATAAAATTCACAAACTTGGAACTTGAACGGATGCTGTTACATGTGTTTTGGTGGAAAATTTATTTGTTGTCTTTATCGATTGCCTAAATGTATTAACCACTGTAATAATGTACCATTCTAAGATACTTGACTTTAATTTGTTAAAAACCAATATAAGCAAAAACAGATTGGTTGAATTCGATACCGAATCTGCATGCTTAAAGTAACTTAGCTCGACAGGGCTGGATAAACTGACATTCGCTTAATCTGATTAGATTTACTTGATTAAGTCTCGCAAAATTTAGGATTAGATTAAAATTAAGTCCCAGCATAGCGCATTCCGGATTAGATTAAGATTAGTTCGAGTCGACAGGTTTCTAGACTAGATTAATTGATTAACTCATTAATCGATTAACTAATCTCACAAGATTAACCAAAAATAAACTTTTGTCAGGCAGTACCGCGTAATTGGTTGCATTTTGTAGTTTTGTGAAATCAAAATTGCCATTTCTATAGGCGAAAATGACAAAATCTGGGTATTGAGCTTAAAAATAATTTTAAAACGCTAGGCTTTCCCAAAGTTCTAATGTTTTATGATGCAAGATGCATATAAAATTCTCAAAAATTTATCTGGTTAGATGAATTAATCTTATTAATTTTTCAACTTTAGCATTCTAGATTACATTAGAAATTAATCGTCTGTTGTTACGAACATCAGATTAATGATTAAAAGATTAATTGAACCAAATTCTAAGCATCCGATTAATGATTAGAGATCAGTTAATCTTTAATCTGCTTTTAATCTGATTAGATTTTTAGATTAAGATTACCTAACCCCGCAGCTCGACATTGTACTTTTGTTTCAAATGAAGTCGTGATTCTCTGTAAAGGTGTGTGTGTGTATCTGTGTGTCCGGTTTTCTCAGGGGGCGCTGAAGTCTATGGGAGTTGTTATGTATGATCCGGGGGGAGTTGTTATGTGTGAACCGGAGGGAGTGTGATCAAAAGTGATATGAATAATTGACTAATCAAATAACTCAATTAATTAATTAGCTAGGTTACTTATTTATCAATAAACTTAATTAATTATCAAAACTCTATCATACCACTCCCTCCGGGTCATATATAATTGTAATCGTATTCGATCCGGCGTAAATTATTTCGAAAATCTATTTGTAATTGTATTGGATCCGGAGTAATTAATTTCGAAAATCAATTTGTAATTGTATTTGATCCGGAGTGATTTCTATTTATATTTTTAACGTGGAGCGTGCGTGTACGGATTTGATTTTTTTGAACGCGGAGCGTGCGTGTTGGGACTAGTTGCTATATAATGCATTGTGAAACAACTCTACGTAAAGTAGCTTCTCGATACAAAGGATACAAAGCCATCGAATGAAGTTCGTGCGAGTAAACTTGTATTTTTTCTTATATTTATTGATAACATTAAACTTCTGAATCCGTTTTTTATGTTTGTTTACCATGTTATATGAACCATACGCATATGCAACCTAGTAAAATGATTGGTGTAGGAGCAATCGTAATTGAACGGTAACAATCACGGCTGATTTTTTGGCATTCAATTCCATATCTACCTAATAAAATTATTGCCTATCGGACGGGTACCACAGAGCCTCTGATGTCTCATGCAGCATAACATCAAATGAATGTACTTGGTTACGTAATTAATATATCCTCCGTAAGTAGGCGCACGCTACCCTTTGTATGGAAGAGGATCCTTTGGTGTTTGTCCCTCTTAAGCACAGGCAAAGGCTACCTTGAGAGATTCGCATGTTCGTATGTCGACACACAATGATTTAGCCGAGTTTATTTTTGACGTTTTTTAATTCGTCCCAAGGCAGTATACTTAAAATTTTGGATGATAAAATTTATCGATTCCTTCATATTAATGAGTCACTACTAATTGTGAAAAATGCTTGGTTTACTTTAAAAAGAACAGGCGAATTCGATTACACAGTAGTGTCATTTCTGGAGCGCATGTGGAATGTTAATAGTGTCATACAATTGTAAGCGTTTTAAGTCAAGCATTTCCTATGCTAAGGACGCTCATATTGTTTGATTCTTCTCACCACAAATGGAATCGGGTAGGTTCATTGTTGCCGTGTTATATTCGATGCAGTAGATTAAATATTGAATACATGATAAAATTGAGATGAGCATTAATAATTCCGATCCAAGGGATAGTGATATTATTGACAATCGGGTTGAAGGACCTGAGCGTTTGAGCTCTTTCAATTTTTACGAAGTAAAGGTCGCAAAGCGGGCTTTTTAAAAAACTAGTTATAACATAAAAAACTGGCTCGGGACTTCAATGTTAACATTAAATGAGAGAATATACATGTATAACATAAATTAATCTCAAAGCCGTATAAACCACTCACTTTTTAATGTGCTGGAACATTTGAGTTGAAATGCTGCATCATATTCCTGAATTGACTTAACACGATTTCAGCGACGATTCGAATCTATTCCTCGATTTGCGTGTGCAAATTAGCAGTATCATTCAAATAGAATTGCTCGGGTTATAGTTATACCATACCTCGCAGTACGAAAACATGTGGAGAAGCGGCCGTGGCAAGCAACTTGAGAAGCTATAGCCCGCCGCAATGCTATAGGCAACGACCATGAAAGTATCGAGGTAAAACAGTGCTTCGCAGGATTCAATGCTCCTATGCTTGTGACTTTCTTTACCGTAATTAACCCCATGCAAAAAATTTTCAAAGATCTTTATCTTCTTCAAGGTTCATATGGTTAAACAGGACATTTATGATTATGTATTTCCAACCAGCCAGCGTAATAACCTCTGGTGAGGGTGCTGGTGTAGTTTACTAAATAAATAAAAACGATAAATTCTTTATCCATGTTGCAAACGACAAACGATAGATTCGAACCGAAATACATTGGTATATTCCTGATCTAAATTCAATGGTTCCAAGAAATTCAAAAAGATAGTTCATCTAACAATTTATACTATATAGCATGAATTGATAGCGTAATTTATTGGGATTTTTGTTCATAGTGTCGAAATACGTTGAGATATTTAATTGCAGCAAATTTGAGACTTTTTGAAATTATAGTTTTTTCATCAATTTTCACTATATAGCACAAATTGACGAAGTAATTCATTAATATTAATCCTCAGCATGACGAATTTTATCAGTGTACCGATTTTTAGCCAGATCCGAGGTATTCCGAAATATAGTTTTTCTAACAATTTTTGCTATATAGCACAAAATTGATAAAAATTGGACGTGTATTTCATTCATATTTTCGTGTTCAGAACGTCGACTTACACCGGTATAACTATTTTCAGCTAAATCTGACACTTTCCAAAATATAGTTTTTCTACCAATTTGTGCTATATAGCTCAACTTGGCTGAAAATCAATAGGCTTCCTACACTATACTTATACTACCTGTATACCAAATTTCAAGTTGATTGCTCAAACCTAAACAAAGTTAGAGCGGATACAGACAGACGGACGGACGGACAGACGTGATCACATAATGTTCCAAACTTCGTTTGCAACATAAATAAAAGTGGTCTCATTTTCATTTTTCACAGGTAGACGCTATAAACTCTACCTAACCTAAGTCCTACATCAGTCCTCATTTTTATATATACGGTTACCCCGATTGACAACTGACCTTTTTTACCCTCGATACCCCAGATTTTTGCTACATTTTGCCGGTAAACAAAACTTTTGAATAAACATTCTTTGTTTGTTTTGCCATCTGTGTCGGTACTTTGCTAGCAAGTGGGAGTGAAGGAAGATTTATTTTTATTTTACAAAAAAAGTTTTTATAGTAGAAAAGGAACGAATAGTTCGCTTTTATTCCAACGCCACATAACTTCACTTGGTTTAATCATTATTACTTAATCACATTTAATTTTTCTGGGTTCAATTACGATTTTTTATATCATGGAAACATAAAATCATTCACTTTCATAAATGTCCTTTCAGTTTGGCACTGGGTTTAACGTGTACATTTAATTAAGTGCGTTCTTTGCGTTCATGTCAACGAATATGAGATAGTAATATTGGTCGGTATTACATAAGTGGCCGGTGGAAAAAGTACATGAATGAATTATAGAATCATAATCATATTCATGGCATATAACTAAAATTAATAAAAACTTTATTCAGAAAGAACCCAAAAAAACTAAAATTAATGGTTATAATTGATGGTATTATACTAGATGAGCAATCGACTGATCAACCAAATATAACGGGAAAAAGAACACATTTCTTCCACAGATAAATGATAAAGTACAATGTGACTGAATACGACGTGACAATAAAACTTTACCACTACTAGAGTTTACTACAAATAAACAACTCACAAAACGGATCTGATTATATACTATGACCTTATCTTTACCTGCGATCGTGAGGACAACTAAAATCTATTACATGATTCGAAAAACTCAATAACTTATCTTTAAAACCTAAAAAACGAACACCATTCATCAAAGCAAGACGAATTAAAAAATATTACACCTAAATATTATCGTGGATATAAATAAGTGACAATAACATTCATTGTTGCACCACATTTTACTCTAAACGAAACTACGATGAGCATAATGCTAATACATTGAACCTGGAACCTCAAACAACGAGCCTGGCCGCACTTCCGTACTTTTTTACATAATTAAGAAGTAGGTCCCCATGCTGTATGATTAATGCTCTTCCTTCTTCCCCCAGCGCATTCATTATGTCATCAAAAGATGAGTCCGGATTGAGTACAGCAACCAAAAGCCTGAAAATAAAAGTAAAGATTTTGTCGAAGTAATTTGAAGTTTTTATGAAAAGCACTACATTTAAGTGTACGAGCAATGGAATGGAATTGTAAGTACAGAGATGGGTTCGAAATCATTCGAGATAGTTCGAATGTTCGCTTCGTGTGCATTTCTTCCTAAGGTTTCACAACATTGTAGTAAATCAAATATAAAAAAGCTGTAAAGAAGGATGACAACGTAGCTGATATTAAGGGTTAACCGCGAAAGCAGAAAAGGGATAACAGACAAAGAGTTGTCCCTAGAATACTGGTTTAATGTATGCCAAGTTCCAAAGGCTGTCAAAGACAACAGCTGCTTGAACCAACGAATTCTGCACATAAAAGTGAGATGTCACACGCCATATTCTATAAAAAAAGGTTTAATCGCCCGCGGCAGTTAGAGTTCAACATCAGTTTTCAGGTTTCTGAAATTCAGTTCACCATCAGTTCATGTACTTGAACCGAAATATTTAGAATTAAACTGAACTGAAAATGATTTTCCTTTCTATGGAAATCTGAACTGAAACTGAATTTTTTAAGGGCCAATCAGTTTGTTTTTCTCGACAACAGAAAAGAGTATACGAGAATAATTAAAAGCGCACTAATTGCTTAAATACCCTTATATCCTTCGAAATTACTACGTAGCTAACCATAGCTCAGCGAGTATCAAGATTGACATGTCCGTCTGTCTGTCCGCACCGTAACTTTCAAAATAGGTCACTCATTGACCTTAAATTTGGTACAATGGTGCCTTGCTTCTTGGATACGACGTCTTATATAGTCTTGTATATCTTATTCGAGAGAGCATTAAAAATGAATGAAACCGTGTCTTTAGAAGTTCAAAGAATTTAGCCGTAAACGAGAAGGGGTCGTCAAAAATATTCTTTAAATAGCTCACTTAGATTTTGAAAAGTCATTCTAAAGTTCTTGTGATGCATTCTGTAATGACTGTTAAAGGCAGAGTTCCTGACTTCAAGAGGTAAGACTTTTCATTGACGGTGCTTAGAACTTAATATACAATAAACCAATATTCCTTAAAGCAACTCTCTTCTATAAGCTTTTTTCAGCTACGTCACCATGGCTATTTTAACAGCCGTCTTACGTAGCTAAGGCGACATTGAGCTTGATGTAACCGTTTGTCTGTCTGCTCGAGTGATAACTCTTAAATTAGATAATGAATTGACCTCATATTTAGAGTAAAGGTTCTTGGTGTACTGAGGACGAACACTATTTATTGTCAACAATATAAGGTCAACAATTAACGAAGGGGGTCAACAAATGTAAGGTTTTTTCTGGCGGGTTATAAAGAGCTCTTTTAAAGCCCATACCAAACAAACTCAGTAAAATTGTGTCAATAGAATTCAAAACAAATTAACTTTTAACACACCGTACCATTGTGTTTCAACTGGAACATACTTTGTAATAGCTAATTAGGAAGCCCATAATATGCTGAGCATTACTCTTATTATAGTTTTCAGAACTTTTAACACCATGAACGCCGGTGGGCTGCTTAAACTTAAAAAGAATGGAACACAGCTTGTGACTAGTCTCTTCAATCTCTTTGCATGTACGTCTGCTGTCGAGACCTTTACATGAAATTATTGTGGGTTCAAATGCAAAGAGCTGAGTAGCCATATTTAACAGTGTATGAAACTTGAAAGACATTTAAAATATTATTCTACTTAAAAGTCTCTCCTGTCTAACCGTTTTCAGCTACGTCACTCTGCTACCTATCGCAGTTTTAACTGTTGTGTCAAACATGTTTAGAAAAATAGAATAGCGTTTGCTCATTTCGCCCTAAGATACTTTACCAAAAGAAATAATTAAATCGTCTTACACAAAAAAGAAAGCACATTACATACTCCTGGAAATCAAGACTTACTGATTCGTAATTAAATCATCTGCTGCAATCAAGTAATTGCGGAGCCGGCCGGCTGGAACAACGTGTATTGCCACCTCCAACAGCAAATCAGCCGCTGAAAAAGAAAACATATAACTTATATCACTCGCTTATGAACATGAGGACGGACTTATTGCATTTAAGTTTATGTTAACGCATGTCATTTATTGCATGCAGGCATAAAGAAGGACCAGAAAATCAGCTGGAAAGGCAATCGAGTGTCAACAATTTTTTTGTGCTTCTTATGCGACCAACAAAGAAACGAATTGACACAGCATACCTACATCATAATGCAATTTGTATTAATTTATCAAATAGGTCTCTAAGAGAAACTCCATTGTTATGGCCTCGAAATTCGTGCTCCATTTCTGAAGAAATTGCAAATTTTAGAATGGTTGAAGCTTGATATTACGATACGGAATAATCGATATTAGGTTTCATGTTGTGTCACCCAAAAATATTCCAATACATTTTTAGTGAGGGAGCCTTTTTATGTAGGGTAAATCTTTATAACGGACATGTACTTATAGCGACCAGATTTTGGCTTCAACTCGTTCGCTATGCACAGCATTCATATCCCCCTTCTGCCCACTCGTAATAGTTTTTAAATGAGCGCACTACCACCGATATCGGAAACTCGTTTATACGGAAATCTCGTTATACCAAAGAGAAGGCTTGTGCTATATAACGGATCGATTTTTCCATTCATGCAATTGTAAAAATCGGTGTATCCTTTCTTTGCTATTAAAGTTTGCTCGTACTCAGCGTCAAGCTTTCTAGTAAAAAGGGAGAAAGCAGTGGAGATTGAGGAATGATAATTTTCAAACTGCTCTCGTCACCTTCTGTTTCCGAAAACGCTCGTCATACGTTATACAGTCAACTCGCGATATAGTAACCTTCCCATAGTGTCCCGAATTCGTAGTGGCTATATCCTTTGTCGCCCGGCTTACCAAATAGGCAAATTACGTGTAAAAGTACAACTTATAATTTCCGGCTTTATAGTGGCTACGAATTTATAGTACCCAGGAATTTGTAGTGTAAAGTTGCTTTTACTTTGTCTTATAATAACCGTCGGCCACTTTGATAAAAAAATCAGTGACTTTCCCGCAAAAATCTGAGAGCATTTCTGTTTTTCTGCAAAGAAAAGCATCTGACGGTACCCAATGTCCTTGTGGTAGTCAATGTTGAAGCAACTTGTGCTTTTACTCTCAAATTCAAAGCCTAAATGAAACAGATCACATCAAACATCGTATTTTTGGTGCATTCGGTTATCCTAGAGGTGACTAACCGCCTCAAAATATTTGAATTTATAATGGCCTTGGACATTATAATCCACAGTGGTATCTATAATGGCCGCAGCCACTATAGATATAGTGTCCAGAATTTATAGTGGCCT
>JAHZMX010003199.1:0-18522 GCA_027743895.1 Seira musarum
GCGATGGTAAAAGTTTGTCTTTGTTCGGAAGGGTGACATGCATCATGTGCATATGTGGCCGACTGACTGACACATTCCTTGAACAATGTATGGAAGTTTCGCTACCCTAAATTGGAAGAATATTGTGTATGCATACCTTATACAAAAACGTAGATACTCTTGTGATGCGATGTGTTAGAAGATAATTTTTTAAAAGTGACACTGACAGTAAAAAGGAAGGACATAGGACATGACTCCACCGGAACAAGAGAATAATGCAGCGTGAAAGATGAAAAAGAGGCACTGGATCCTAACACAACATAACATTATGCTTTTCTTTGCAAAAATGGGCTTTCAGGCAGAATCGTTATTAATAGAAATGAGCGTGGTGTGTTCGGAGAGTGGATGGTCAAATGTCTCTCGATATTACAGCTGCTCTATGGAAGTGTAACGGTCGAGTCCATGATGCTGGGCAGTTCAACTTGGGGAGGGTGGGTGGATAATAATAGCAAATTGCAAAAATATATAATGAATGCTATACAAAAATTATTAAGTCAAATAATTTAATTCCCGATAACTTAATTGAATATATACAAATTCTTCCAAAGATACCTAAACTACAATACATTCACATCTAATGGTAGTCTAGATCTGGATAAGTTGACTGAAAACTTGAATATTTCCAACAATACAGGTAAAAGAGCTAGCTCGTTTCTTGTTAGCAAAAAAAAACTTAAATTGTGACAACCCTTCTACTTCCTGCATAATCTTTTTCATCTGAGGAAGTGCCGCAAAATTGAGCACAATTTTGTCCAATTTTTTGCATGCAAAAAGAAACAACTTCGTTTGTTTAGTTTTTAATTTACTAAAGCTAAACTTTAACCTTTTTCAGCGTCCAAAAAAACCACTAACGACTTTCGTTTTTTTATGCATAAGGAAAAAAAATCACAGTTCTTATTTTCATTCTCACAACACAACAATAGCGCAGGCAATTTTCATTTCAAGCAAAGAGATGAGTTGATAATGATTCTCCCTCGGATAATAGTCCATTAGATGTAATACAACAGCTACCGCTACATTTTTTTCTTCTAAATAGAATGGAGGTAATAGCTCTGACAAACAGTTCTAATAGTAAATGATAATGAATATTAGAGAATATTTGAATCTTTTGCGACCTTTGGCATTTTTATGCATTATGCAGATTGTGACTTGTGAAGCAAAAAAACATTCTATCTATTTTAATGTGTTCGTTTTTCACTCTCTCCTTTTTCTATAATAATATGTATATTTACTACAGGAAACGCACGTATTGGCTCATTCGTTGGCTTTGGCTACTGCGCTTTGAGCTGGCACCGTTATGACTCTACGTATTCCATCCTTTGAAAGTTATTTCTTCGGCTTCCTCTTTTGTTTTTCGATTTTGGAAATGGAGTTTTTGTCACACTTTTCGCACTCTTCGTTTCGTGTAGCATTAGTATACAAAAGTAGTCAGGAAATTTCATTAGAGATGATCTTGGAACCAGGCCAATTCTCTGTGTGATGCTTCAAGTTAAACTTTAGATGGGGGAATTTAATACGTCCTAATGACTCTATTCAGGATTATAGGTGTTCTCTAGTTCTCTACTAAAATTTTTTAGGCATCAAATGACATTTTCCTCTTTAAAGTGCCTTAATTACCGAGAAAGTTTGAAAATGTCATGTCATCCCATTCTCATCAACCTTTCCATCCAATCTAGTGCCATACGCGTTCCAATAATAATTAATATAAATTGTTCCGTACTCTCAGCGAGACCAGATGAAACCAAATTAAATTGAGTTTTACTTGAAATGGACAATACGGACAAAGTTTAGCCACCACGTCCTTCACGTTTCGCCTTGGGAGGCGAGGCACAGTCACAACCTACAATAACGGCCCACAACTGCCTCGTCCGATTATGACCAGCACAACAAAACTTAACGCATGAAAAGGAGTGATTACAATGTCAGAACCATCAACATTAATTGAACTTTGAGAAAAAGGAAAAATGAATTATGCCTTGAGGACAATGGACAATATGCATTATGATTGAGTGAAGTAGTACTAGTCAAGTCAATAGTCATTTTATTTATGCGAAAAAAATGTACTTACTATACATACTGAAATTTTTATTCTTTTGTCATCGCATGCATGAGTGACACAACACAACTCTCAACTCAACTCAATTCTTTTTTTGTCCAGTTGAGTTGAGTGGATTGGATTTGAATTGGATTTTCATCCTTTTTCCGAGGAATGGAAACACTTGTGAAAAAAATCAATGCAAAATAGTGTGGCTGGTGCATGCTGTGAGGCAATGAGGACATGTAATGCCTGCACATTTTATCGTCATCACCTCTTTTGTCCTATTTTGCTATATTTAAATGTGAGCAGCAGCAGCAGTCGTCGTTGACGAATGAGTTTAGACCAGACTGGCCGCGCGCAGTCGAAACCATTTATTATTCCCAATTTTTTTTATATTTTAATATTTTTTCTATATTCATGACCAGCACAGATTATTATTGGGTTCTGCTCTCTGAATTGTGATGAAGCGGATGCAAATCAGTCTATTTTTATGATTTCACCAGCACACACACACACGCACAGGGGAATCGGTGACTGGCGAGCCAGTGGGGAGTATATGAATTTTAATGGTGAGGATGATGATGATGAAAAGACTGCATTCTACGAAAAATATCTTTAACACCTGAACTCTTCGTACCTAACTTTATGTACCTGTCTCAGTCTGGACCTGACTTGGACAAAAAAAAATTCAGTTTTCATTTTCACGATAAAAAAAATGCAATTTGGTGTGTGTCAAGATAAACAGGAGAGATAATGGGGATTTTCATGGGAAAACTAGAATGTGCCAGATTTTACAGCTTCAATATTACATTTTTTTAATGCGCGGACGTTTTTAGAAAAGTTATTTTATTATTGCCGTCACATGCTGCTTGTTGAAATGTTCGTTTTGTTAATGTGACCGCTTAACTTAAAAATAAAATTGGATGGAATGAGTACCGACACTGGCCGAAAGCTTAAATGAATAGGTAATTACCATTCATAACACATACTTTAAGATAAAATATTTCTAGAGACGATATCGATGAATGCTAATTAAAAGCTCAGACACACACACAAATACACAAAGGTAAGCAGTCGGTGGGTAAGAATTATGAATTTGATTGAATTTTAAACAAGCTTAAGTAATTTCACGCTTCATGTGACTCTGACTGTACTTGTTTGGATGGGGGTGGAATGGACTGGATTGGTTTGATTGACTTTAAGGAGAGCGTATCACCGTCACATTATGACGATATCGAACAAGGAACAGATTAAACTTTCGATTCTTTAGACATTTTAATTGCACAGCTTGAAGTACTCAACGACCTCACGCCATTCAATTGACTTTTGGCCCTTGCTATATCTGAAATTGATATTGCTTTCAAAAACCTTTGACGTCAGACATTTGGGAGCTAATTGTTCTTTGTTTATCTCATAAATAAATACACCTGTACCTATTGTCGATATGATATAATCTAGTAATTTTGATTTTCTTTTTTTTTCTTTCCTTTTTTGTCGATCTGATAATACAAATGAAGGAGGAAGCCGATGCAACCTTCGAGAAAAATTATGAATCATTATCGACCCAAAATGGAATTTTGATTTGAAATTGAGCAGTTATATTCCATCACACGTCTACGCACACATATCATACATTCGCTAATTAAATTAAGCACCATCCGAACAACTTAACCGTGTCAGACAAACTTTTGAACAAAAATATGTGCTGTGAACGTAAATACAATTAGAGTGAGAATCCAAACGAGGGTTTTTCTTCATGTCTGAGAGGATGAATTGAACAAGATGTTCGTTCGCATAACAAGGGATTAACATAAAAAATAATCTTACCACAAAAATATTTTTGCGTAGAGAGAAGCGAATTATTAAAAAGTTCTGAGGGAGAGCGTCTGTTTGCCGACTTGGGGATGTCGCACGCAATTTCATGTCACCATAAAAATGCTTTTCATACAAAAAAACTTTAATATTAAAAAAATGATTGCATGCATGCGTGGTGAATAAAGTAGGAGTAGTAGTGTGCGGTTATGCATGCAACATCATAAACCCCTATTCTTTCTCAACCTCACACGTTTGCTCATTGCTCATACCTCATATTCATATTCATTGATATTGATACGAAAACAGTGTAAAATTGGCTAGCACACACACAGGTTTGAACACATGTTATCATCTCATCGCATACAAAAGCGAATACAAGAGAGAAAAAATGTATGAAAAGTTTATCTCTGATTTTTTGCTCGTTATTTCCCCTTCAGAAAAAAAACGTTGCAAATTGGAACTTTTCCCTTGGGAAAAAAATTCGTTGCATTTTACTTCGCTTTGGGGGAAAATTATTTATTTTTTTTATGTATTTACAAAAGTGTGAACATCAACACATACAATGCAATGCATTCTTCTTTTTTTATCATCATCATCGAGAAAAAGTTGACAGAGTTCTCGGAAGTTACCTAAAAATACTTCGTCAAAACCTCCGGCACAAGAAAATATTTAAGGAAAACCGGTGGTGAACTAAGGTACGTACTCATTCCAAAGTAATATCTACCTTTGGAATGTTTACTTATTGATAAGCAAAAAAAAATCAATCAATTATGTATTTTGACTCTGATTTTTTCCTTCATTTCTACAATCAATCATTTTAAACTGAAATTGCGATGGTTTACTTGGAAAAGATAAGGTCTGAGCCAGCAACAAAAAATTGATTGGTGTACCTATAAAGCTTGTACACTTATTTATTTCATGCTCAGTAACCATTCAAAAAAATTATTTGAGGTTATGAAGGCCTGTGATGTTGACCTATGTATGATGCGATGAAATTGTGTAAACTGTTTTATTTTTAATGTGGAAAGTTTAATAGCTAGAAGGACCACTCAGCATATTATTGGCGTGCTGAGACGCAATATGGGAATTATAATCTGAATAGTTAAAATCGGAAACTTATGTGTTTAATTTCTATTGAAATCGTCAAGAATTTATTTATTATGTTTTTTACAAGAAGAAGTATCAGCTTGTGTTCACGCTGTAGTCAGAATAGCAATGGGCAAAGAAGTAGAACAAGCACATAATACTTATAGCTTCTTTCTTTTGGGAAGCGTACGTGATCAGAGAACAAGCCATAATGGAGAATGAAATAAAAAGGTACTATCACGTGAACACATCATGACATAGGGATCATAAACCTTAACAAGTTAACTCAAATATCTACATGTATGTAGGAAACAGGTTAAAGTCAGAAATTGAAAGTTTTTGCATGGATTTTCCATTCCAATTCCAAAAAAATGCGTTGACTTTTAATTGACAAAGTTCAGTGACAATTCAGCTGGATTTATGCCACGCACTGGATTTTGATGAATCGAACAAATCGATAAATTCATTTTAATCGAGAGACACTTCCTTTCTCGCCCCAAATTTTAATAAAAATATCTAATGTTTCCTGCACACATGTCAAATAAATAAAATCATCTTTTGTGCCA
This sequence comes from Seira musarum, assembly GCA_027743895.1. NCBI lineage: Eukaryota > Metazoa > Arthropoda > Collembola > Entomobryomorpha > Entomobryidae > Seira > Seira musarum. The sequence continues at coordinate 5,545 of JAHZMX010003199.1, forward strand.
TCTTAAGCAAAAATCCATCAATTGAATCATACTGACTGAATGGCGGGGTCAACATTTTTATGGATGTTTTGATGGATCCACAATAAAGAAGATAAGTAGCTCGAACACACGCATCCATCCCAGTTTGATGTATTATAAGATGTGTCGATGTGGATATTGATTCTGTTCTGGATGAATGGTTGGTGGCCGGTGACCGCAGTCAGTACAATAATAATGCGTAGAGTACACCGTTTCGATATTTGATCCAAAAGCAGAACCACTTTAAAAGTAAGATGGTGAATAATAAGCCATTTCATTTCATATTCCAATCGAAATGTGTCTTAAGTAAACATGTATTGATTTTTTTTCTGCTAACGTCACCAGACATTGTCCTTTCAGTTATTGCTATATTTAAATTTTTAATACTATTTTTTTCATTTTCGCAAGCTTCACCCACCCAATCCAATTTAAGTAATATAATTGACGATGCATGTTGTATTGTGATGATGATGACGGATGACACTCGAAAATTATTTATGCAAAACTACTTTACGACTCGGGCATACCATTCCCATGTCTCGTGCAAATCGTTAATTTTTTCTCGATTATTTATGAGTAGCCTTCATAAACCCCACTTAAATATTTTATGACCCATTTTTACGTTCATTGAATAGCTCAAAAGCAGGAGGGGCCAGTGAGAGAACGAGTGTGTTTGTTTACGCATAAACATGTAGCGTACTTGAGTGAAAAATGGATTTTGGGAATTATTTTTATCCTTCGTCCACTTCACGTGTTAATTAACTCGTACCTATTTCAATGAATCACCTTCGCAAATGTTAATGTCCTTTGGAGCCAACGAGGGAAGCCGCACACAACCCAACACATTGTTTCGGATGATGAATTAAAAATTCAGATTTAATCAGTAAAGCCATCAGAAACCGCCACAGGTTCCAAGTAGGTATGGAAGAGAACTTCGCAGTTCACGCAATACATAATGACATCCAAAGAAAATGAATTGCACGCATCTTCCATCTTAATTGCCAGAACTGGTGCCAAAAAGGAAGTATAAAATCGCAACAGTTTCTCCGCATGAAGTTTTATGAAAGCATCGAATTCATAAAAAAATGAAAATTGCGTCAAGTCAACATTGAAGACCAGTCCACAAGAGACATTCAGTAAATTTTGATTTTCAATCCTTCCCTCATTAAACACGGCTTCACTGTATCATTATTATGCATCATCATAAGCGTCTTTCCCTTCTGTTTGATGATGTATCATTTTTTATTTAAACAGCAATAATGACTTGAATGAAGACATTTAGTAAACAACCAAGTTCTTTCATATTTTTTATCAGAAAATCCCTTCCAAATGCATTCATAATACCTTCAATATTTTTCTGTTGCTGCGCCAGAAGCTCCAATATTGGATCGGTTTTATCAAAAAGGAAACATTTTCTGGAGAGAGATAAGACGCATCGCCCGCGACGAAACATCATCATCAGCAGCACTTAATCTTTTATCGATGCTGACATTTTCATTGAGGATGTTACCATACCTTTTACAGAGATTTTGCCCCGTCTGAGTCTGCAGTTTAAAAAAAATAGATAGGCTTAAAAATCTCTCTCGTTTCATGAATGATAAAATATTCTCTACTCACTCCACTCCACCATGATCAATAAATCCCTTTTGTACTGCTGCAGTCTGCATCATAAAAAGCGATTAAAAAACTTTTCAAAATCCTGAATGAAAATTGCATGAAAAAAATTGCCCGAGCTCATACATTGAAGTGGAGAGAGATCATATTTTGGAGAGCTTATCTAAAAACACGCAAGCAACCTCCCGAACTCGATGATGATACGGTATTTCGTTCTATCCCTGTCAGCATGGTCAAAGTTAATCTTGTAATTAAAAGTTGCATTTTTTTAAAGATAAAAAACGAGAAAAATAATTTAACTTTCATGATTCATGATGACAACGAGAGCGACAAGTCAAAAATGAAATCGCAAGTGCAAGTTATCATCTTATCACATCAAATCACGATGCGAACAATTTTTCCTCAATTTCGAAGCCGGGTAAATTCACGTTGTGTCCATGCCTGAAACCATTCAATTTGTCCGTGAAAAAGCAATTTGATAAATCCCGAAAGCTTAACCAACTTTGTTTACCACAAAAAGTGAAATGTCAAATGCACTTTCAAGTAGACAAGAAGGAGCAATCCAAATATGCCACGTCATTCATGAACTGAAACCATTCAATTTGTCCGTGAAAAAGCAATTTGATAAATCCCGAAAGCTTAACCAACTTTGTTTACCACAAAAAGTGAAATGTCAAATGCACTTTCAAGTAGACAAAAAGGAGCAATCCAAATATGCCACGTCATTCATGACATTACCAGCAGCAATTTGCCTGACTGACCACGTCATCAGTAACCACAACCAAACATTAATTTCATTATGGAATATTATTGATCAATGGTATTTAACCACTTTAAGTTGATTGCGTTTTACTTTTACCAATCGCTTACGCTGAACGTAATAATGTACTTGAATATAAAGTATTTTTAGAATTCTTTTTTTAACGTCCAAGTCTTTAGCTCTAATAATTATTATGACATTCCTCAAAATCTCAGTTAAATTCTTTGAATTTTATATACCACAAATGCTACAACATCTCTCAAAAAAATTCTCAATCCTTAATTGCGACTACATGATTTCCAACTGAAACTAACAAACAACGTAACTGTAACGTCGTGTTCATTTTCATTTCATATATAGAAGTGAAGTGAACGCCATGTTCCTGCCGCTTTCCTGTCACGTTTCATCAAAACCTCTTAAATATTTATGGGAGCACGTCCTTCCCCGCAAAAACAACGCGAAATGTCGGAGTATTGTACGTACGTAGGATACGTATCTCTCCACAAAATATAAATGACTTTCTTGGAATAGCGTCCCTAAAATGGAACACATTGTTTTGCCTACAAAGCACACAAAATACTTTACGTGCGTTTTTTTCTATTTTTATAATAAAAATTGACTTGACTTGAGAGCTCCAGCAAGTCACCATTATTCTCCTATTGCCCCCTATGCATACCTATTTATTGCCTATTTCATCGAGGGAAGAGGCGAGGCGACCACGTTTTTACTCTCGCATTTTCGAAAAAATAATGCTATAATATAAGCGGAGCCAGAGCCAGACTATACCTCTGAATAGAAGCTATTTATTACGTCAATCAATACTTATTCGAGGGTAATCTTCTGTGTAAATACGAGCTTCACTCAAATTTTATGAAAGTTTCGATGTCACGCTGACATTGTGACATGAAACGTGTATTAAATATACACACTTTTTTAGACTCGGGGAAGCGTTTTCCAATCCAATGGTCTTATTAAACATGGGTTTATTACCCATACGCACAATTTCCGCTTCCTAGCAAAATAAATTGCAGGTATGTATGCGTATATTTATTCGCAGGCGAGCAAGCAGGGGCATAATTCTTTTCCTAGAAAAATAAAATGTGAAATTGTATTTTATAAGTTACGCACGCATGTCATAGTGATAGTCATATGATGTACAATTTATTTTTGTAAGCAGCATAATTTCCAAGTCATTATTGTTAAACTGGTGATAATAATCGACGCAGTGGATTTGATACGGAATTATAGCTAATCTAGTCTTTCCGTCACTCTCTTCGCTCCCTTCTGTGTTCGCATTCCTTTTCTCTAATGAAATAATTAGAGCAGATCTAATAAAAGACAGAGGCAATCAAAAAAAGAATTTTCTGAGAACTTCATTTTCCATCACCTCCTCCCCGAAAAAAAAAAGAAATGACGGAGGGAACCTCCTTCTCTCTGAACTTTCATAAGTAACTTTATGGACACGCATGCAAGTAAGCATGGCGAAAAAGGTAACGTACAAGCGGGCACATGCCGTTCCATTGTGTCATGAAATATTTAGGCGGATATCTATTAAAATTGAAGTTGACAATTATCTATTTTCTTTCTGTCTCTTTGTGAAACCATGTGGAGCTTCGTAGCGAACGTCATCAACATCGTGATCATTCTGAGGCTTTCAGTGAAAATTCCTTGTGCTTGCTATTTGCTGTTCCTGTAATGTACATTATGCTCGCGCACCGAAACCGCAAAATGCATTTTTTTACTCTTTCCACCGACAAGTGAGGAGGACACAATCCAGATTAAAAAATAGTTTTGAAGTGGGGATGAAAACTTGACAAAATAAATCAAGTCGACAGATGCGCTCTCCCAAAATTCAATTTGCCTTTGAACTAATCAGAATGGGAGCCTCAAGAGGATATACATAAGTAGGATGACGGTCAACATTGAATATGGCATGGTCGGGTTTGTCTGAAGCTGTCTTCTTTTGTGGAAAAAATGCAATTTTTTTATTCAAATATTTCCCATCAAGAAAGTAAAAATCCGAGGCAATCAATCTCCTTCCATTTTCAAAGAATTCTCTGTAGGGATTCCGATGAGATGTGTGTTTTGAATTTGATAAAGATGCTATTTTCGTAGTAGATGTATTGTACACTCTATATCAATGGAGTAAACATTTTTTTGATAGTTCATTATCAAGAAGAGAAATCTCCTGAAAAATCTCAAGAGTGTTTGGAGTTAGCAACTCCTCATTCACTGAAAACTTGTTCCATTTTCTTTGAATGAGATAAATTGGTGAGAAGGCTATGTATTCTCCACACAATTTGAGATGAGACCAACCCAGTCAATTCATCTCTTGCCTTCATCATCTACCTCATCCCATTCCATCACGGATTTTTCTGTGGAAAGCTTATTTTCCCAAGTGGAACTTTTGCATATCATTTTCATCTTTGAGGGGAAAAATCACAAGACTGAGTTGAGCTGAGATTAGAGAGTCTACAAATTTTTGCTGAGAATCACTTTGTGCAAAAATATCTTTTAATTTTATCTGATACATTTGCGGATAGATGAAGTGACTTTAATATTAGCACGAGGACCAGATTAGGTCACTCCCTTCAAGAAAAATATATTATGCTGTGTCCTTATCAAGATAAGCACATGTTCATCTTCACGATCTTTACGGAAAAGATAATTGTAGTTCATATGGTCCATATAAAGTCTACAGTTTTGACAGTTGAAACGGAGAAGGTGAAAAAAGGTTAAAAGTATTTTATAACAAGGACCCAGCTGATGAACCTACATTTATATTTTATAATTGATTTATTTAAGCGTATCCTATCAGTACAAATTAGACTTGTTTACCAGACGTAGCAATTTGTTTTGACTAATCAAAGTCGTCTATCTCACAGGCTGATACAAAATCACGAGGTTTAAGACCAACAGATTTTGCGACTAAGCCTTTATGCAATGTTCACAGTTTCAATAGATTCTCAATCAATATTGCGAACGTAATTAATTTCAAACTTTACTTATTTTCGATTATTTTCCACCTTAAAATCTTGTATTTTTAGTTTATCAGGAAGTTTTAAGTTTAATTTACTGATCGCATGTATGCATAAAATCAACACATTACATGCCATATGTCGAGCTGAACGAAGCCAGTTTTACAATTTTTTAGCTTCCTGGAAATTCCCGATCCAGTAGATAGGTAGATAATGACTAACAAAAAAGTGTTGATGAAACGGATAACAAAAACAAAGTAGATTTGAATCTCTTCAGTTTTAATTAGAATCGATTTAATTTTGACACCTGCCCTTCTTATCAACACCAAGTTGCAAAAATAAGTACAAACTGTTCGTTCTGCACATTTCACTTTTGTAACGATTAACGAGCGCGTGTAATGTGTACTCTATAGACCCAGGCCATCTCGTTGATCACTAATCAGCGCAGATTTTCTTTTTAAATAGAAAAAAACTTAACTGCATCTTCTTCTTTATTTATCACATGCTTTTTACACTCAAACTTTGTTGTATTTTTTTGACTGACTTGATCCTTGATTATGAGTTTGCATGATGCACAGACATGAAATTGTCGAGACGTTCTTAGAAAGAATGAAAAATTTATGCACCTCACACAGAATAAAATGTATCGACAAACTGAAACTCGAAATTTATTCTAACGACTTTGAAACAAAGTATATAGCTCATTTCTTCTACACTCTTGCTCCAAAATTGCTTCTTCCTTGCACTCATTCCATTTCATTTGAAGATGAGCACAGAGCAGGGAGAATGAATGTAGTACGAAAGAACGTAACGGAGAATAATAAGTTGCATATTATTTACCCATGGAATTTTCACATTTTCTAATATGAACAGCAAACGAAAGGAAATTGGTGTGCCATGATGGGCGATCCTCATTCGTCGTCTCATGATCCCGTCTTCTGCTTCACCAACGTCAACATACTCCATTCATTATCATTATCATCAACATCATCATCAAGATGAATATCATCGTTATCATGCATAATATTACACGAAAATGCATATAGTTCTCAGCATTCCAACCCCGAAAAAAATAAATAGAATATTAGTCGAGCCCCCGAATGAAGGCTCCACTCCACTCCACTTCTTATTCTTGGCTGGGGAAAATGAGAGCTCAGCAAGAAAGAAATAGAGAAGCAGAGCTGACAAGAGAGAGAAGGAAAAAGGATTCTTCTCGAATAACATTTTCTAATATGAACAGCAAACGAAAGGAAATTGGTGTGCCATGATGGGTGATCCTCATTCGTCGTCTCATGATCCCGTCTTCTGCTTCACCAACGACAACATACTCCATTCATTATCATTATCATCATCATCATCAAGATGAATATCATCATTATCATGCATAATATTACACGAAAATGCATATAGTTCTCAGCATTCCAACTCCGAAAAAAAAATAAATAGAATATTAGTCGAGCCCCGAATGAAGGCTCCACTCCACTTCTTATTCTTGGCTGGGGAAAATGAGAGCTCAGCAAGAAAGAAATAGAGAAGCAGAGCTGACAAGAGAGAGAAGGAAAAAGGATTCTTCTCGAATATCTTTTGGAACAATGACAATGAATTGGGCTCTGTTTTCTGAGGTGAAGAAAAAGGAGATGAAGAAATAAAGACTTTGACTTGACTTGAGCTGAGAGATGTGAAGGGATGACTGCTGAATTCATGCCAAATAGTGAGAATGTATATATGTCGAGCTTTTTGTTATCCTTTGCGGTTCAATTTACTTCAGAGAAAACAATAAAAAATGAAGCATTTAGCACTTTTAAATTGTGTGTGGAGAAATAAGACATGAAAAGGAAATGAGAAGCTGAAGGGAAAGGGTCGAATGGAAAAAAAATGTTTTGATCCTGCCTTTCCATCCGTCCGATCCGATATTGTTTGCTCTACTCATTTGAACAGTATCGACATCGCATCATGGGGCATTCACACATCAGATGGATAACTTAACTGGTTTGGATTCTGCACACCTGCTCTACTGGAAGAAGAAGATATCTGGAAAGTGTTTCGTGTCCGTGTCTAGTCTAGCGTTTCAACATGAAAGCATCTTGAAATTGTTCACCTGACTCATCGTCGTCATCATGATGATCATGTGGTGCTTCGTTCTACTACATTCCAACCAGTAATCCCTTTGCGAGCATTTTAAAGAGAGGAATTTCACTTTTCTTGTTCTGGTTAAGAACCTCTCGTCTTTTAAATGAAGGAAATGAGGAAGAGTAACTTAATATCCTTTTTTAGTGGAATAGCTTGACTTAATCAGTTATTTTGCTCTCTTTAAATTTTCTCCAGACTGAGTACCTATTATGTGGAGAAAACCACAAAAAAGATGCTCTTCATTTTCATCAAATTTCGTGAGTCTTCACGTTCCCTGTCATTATCATCACATTACATTACATCAGCTTCACTCATTTCACCTTTGAATGAGTTGTAAAGAGTACACTTTGGCGGGTAAACTCATTCCAAGTGAATCTTATGCCCACTTTCCAGAAATTGGTGAAATGGGTAGAAAGAAAAACCTTTTATTTTGTTAAACAAATGATGAAGTGGAAATGAATAGAAGTTTTAAATGAGAAATCCCAAAAGAATTGCTTAATTTTACGAAGACAAAATTGGTGAAATGGGTACAAAGAAAAACCTTTTATTTTGTTAAACAAATGATGAAGTGGAAATGAATAGAAGTTTTAAATGAGAAATCCCAAAAGAATTGCTTAATTTTACGAAGACAATTTCTTGGTCTTTGAAAACAACAACAACTTGGACTCCCACGCACTTTCCTAAAGAGGATCCTCATTAATCAACAAAGATTCATCGACACATTTTGAGAAAATCATTAATAACTTTAAATTGACATTTTCTCTGCTCACCCGTAATTTGACACATTCACCTTTGTCCCTCACCGCCTACTCTACAGTACCGTACCCAAAGGGTCTCTAAAATTCCTTCGAATTTTCCAAAAAACAAAGTTCAAGAAACAATCCAGAACTTTCTGGATAACATACAATGCAACGAAACGTTGTTCTCCTACTCAACGTTAAGTGCAGTAGGGAAAAAACTTTCGGAATTCCAGCCGTTTCCAAAAACTTTTTAATAGTTCCTCATGCATTATTTTTAGGATCTTCCCTAATGACAATGAAGTTTAAAGTTGAACACGCACTTTCCTAAAGAGGATCCTCATTAATCAACAAAGATTCATCGACACATTTTGAGAGAATCATTAATAACTTTAAATTGACATTTTCTCTGCTCACCCGTAATTTGACACATTCACCTTTGTCCCTCACCGCCTACTCTACCATACCGTACCCAAAGAGTCTCTAAAATTCATTTGAATTTTCCAAAAAACAAAGTTCAAGAAACAATCCAGAACTTTCTGGATAGCATACAATGCAATGTAACGTTGTTCTCCTACTCAACGTTAAGTGCAGTAGGGAAAAAACTTTCGGAATTCCAGCCGTTTCCAAAAACTTTTTAATAGTTTCTCATGCATTATTTTTAGGATCTTCCCTAATGACAATGAAGTTTAAAGTTGAAGCTTAGACCTTTCTGCACGTCATATTTGACCTTTTCTCTGTGATGATCCCGATCTTATCCTCAACCCTTTCGACACAACCACCCAGAAAATACTAACCTTACAAGATGAAACCGTTCCTTTTTTGCGTAATCAGAATCAGGAAAAGACATTTTTAAAATCCTTGTGAAAACTTTAAACCCATAAAAATCCACTTGAACAAGAGCGTTTATCTAATGAACATCGTTTTTTCTAAATCTTTCTCAATGATCATGTTTCTTTCAAGACGACAATGTTCACAAAAAACTCATTTGCATTCTCTGGTACAGGAAAATGCACTATTTTTGTTCTGAAGAGTACAAGTACAGCATACGTAGTGATGGAGTCANTGAAAACTTTAAACCCATAAAAATCCACTTGAACAAGAGCGTTTATCTAATGAACATCGTTTTTTCTAAATCTTTCTCAATGATCATGTTTCTTTCAAGACGACAATGTTCACAAAAAACTCATTTGCATTCTCTGGTACAGGAAAATGCACTATTTTTGTTCTGAAGAGTACAAGTACAGCATACGTAGTGATGGAGTCAAAGCCCATAACGCATTTGGAATGAGGTGAAGACAACGAACAAATAAAAATAGAATAGAGGGGAAAAATAAATGTTAAAGTGTGCAATGCTAATAATGAGAAATAATGTTGGTTTTCTCTCCTTCCTCCTCCGCCTCTTCAATTTTTTCCTGTGATGCGATGATCTTACTTGCATTGGCATCACACACCACACAACATCACAAGTAATTTAAAAATCTTGACATTAGTACAATTTTAGCTATTCCATACTTATTCTACTTATACTTATGTATGTACACTTTTTGCTTCTCCTTGAAAAAAATCGCCTCAATTAGCATTGATCCACGGAACGCATCCCCAATCTCCGTTTCATTTAAGATTTGCGCATTACTGCAAACAACTTTAAGTTATACTTACAACTCCTGCTGGAAATTAATGAAAATGGAACGTAATTCTTCCCTTTCTTCTTCAGAAAAAAAACTTAAAATGGTGCTAATGAAGGAAAATAATAGAAGAGAAATAATTAGAACAGAATAAAAATGAGAGGGTGGAACAAAAGAAAGAAAATTTCCTTCAGCCGGCGAAAATTTATTCGACAGAAATTAATGATTTTACTAGATTTTTGGGGGAAAATGAATGAAATGGGAGGGGGATGTGTATATGCTCTAGTGAATTATGAGCACTTTCCCAATTTGTTTTGGGAATAATTGTTAATTGACCTCGTTTAGTGTTTTAAAATTTTTAATTGTAAATTTAAGTTTTTTAATTGGCGGAAGAAGAGGGTGGATGGGTTTAAAACTGAAAGAGCAATGTGGTTTGAAGGATGAATGAAATGTTGACTATTTAAAATTAGCATTTGCATGGAACTCAGAGATTGCTTCTGTGTGGTGACTTGTATGTGAAGAAGTAAAAAAAAATCTTTTATAGTGTTATAAGGGGCACCTTAAATGGAGTCAATATATATGAATGCGCAATATCAAAGCGAATGATGAACCTGCTAATATAATTGGACATGTTCAAAGCCCCAGAAAATAGAATAATCTAGTTCCATTCGACTTCCCCTTTTAGTGACAATGAAGTCAGCTAATTTTCATAGGCTGTGGCTGTGCGCCCTGACCACACATAACAAATTCTAATTAAAACATAATGTATTGCTATTCATATCTCACAAAGTTTTGAGTAGAAGTGGAGAGATAATTGGCTCAACAATTAAAACATTTTTAAAAGCATAACAAGCCAATTAAATGAATCCACAGTTTTGTAAATATACGTGCTCTAGTAAAAAAAAACTTTTAGTTTTGTAAATGTGATTCACTTTGTTTATGATTCTTCTTTCTTGTAGTAGTTTTAATTGAAAAAAAAATGTAAGAAGAAAAGGTTCCACCTAATTCGTGGGAATATTTTTTAAAAGTCGAGCTTCATTAACTTGGCTAAGCAGTATGGACTTCCATTGTCCATTATTATTAGGAGGCCAACCCTATCCACTGTAAAACTTGACGATTCATGTTCATTATAATCAGCATAAAAAAACCTTCCAGTATTTTTGAAGGCGACACACAGGGGGACTTTCATGAGGTCATTAATATTCCTCCTATTTATTTCTGAAAAGGGAGCTGGAATGAGAGTCAGAAAAGGTCAGATTCAGATTGCATGCGCACACACGCACAAAAATAATCCATTGAGAAGTGGAATAGGCAGTACCTTTTTCAAAGTAGACTTTTTAGAACAAAGGGATTTATTAAGTAAGTTTATTTAGTCGGATCTTGTTTGCTACCACCACCACCAGCCTTCAACCACACACATGCGTCACAGCAATACTTGGGATGATGATACACTTCTCTTGTGTAGCAAGTCCCATCTCAAGAGCATTTTTATATAAAGGAAGAGAAGAAGTGTATTTTCACAAGAAAAAAAAGAAGAAGAGGAAGAAAATACGCCACGGTCTATTTTATTTTTGTAAACAAGTCCATCTATTTCCATTCCTTTGCTCTTTGGCATCGCATAGCTCTGAGGTTTAAACTTGACTCGATTTCTTTCAGAAAGGAGGAAATGCACTGGCTTGACTTGGCTTCGTTCGTTGTGACTTTTTTAGAGGATGTCAGCGAAACGGAACCGTTTTATTTTTTTTCGTTTATGCCGAAACATGCACATGTTTCTTTGCAGCTGAGGAGAAGCAGCAAAAAAATTGTTGGTATTTTTCCCTAAAAAATGAAAGTCTCATTTGCTTTAGAAAATGTTAGCAAAAAAATGAGTTTGTTTTATGATTGTTTTGATATGTCATGTCTTGTCGCTTCGCCGTATTTTTTAGAAAAGGTGACTGATGCGATGCACAGGTTAATTTGAACTCTGATCTTTTTACAGATGTATAAAAACGACTCAATTAAACAAGTGCAGGGCAAGTTTTCAAACGAGTGAGCTCAACTCGTGAGCAAAAAAAAAATTGTGCAAGAAATTTTTTAAGGTAAATAAACAAAATTCTCAGATGCCCATAAAGAATGTGAATGGGAATGATGATGCTGCTACTGACACGACATGATAGGATGCTCAACCAGAAGAATTTTACAAAAGGGTTCATTGGAGTACAAGATTTTAATGAAAAAAAGTGGATTGGATTGGTTTGGTTTGTTTGGTAAAGAGTTCATTTTACAGATACATATAGACTGTGAGGAAGTAGTCGATTGAAAGCATGGGATTTTTTTTTCTCAGAGGAAAAAAAACACCGCACCGCACCGGTTTTTTGATACATCATTATCAATTGTGGATGCTCTTGAGAGGTCACCAGGATCAAACGTGATTTCTTTGAGTAATGATGATGGTGAAGGAAATGTGAGCTTCTTTGCACTAGTGGCATGCATATCAAATAACATGAATGAGGCAAGAAGCAATAAAAGATGGAGAAATGGAAAAGGACAAACGATAAAGATGAGATGAGACGAAATAGAAGGGGAGAGAAGACGAAAAAAAAAGTGTTTATCGAGGGCAACATCACACATCGATCCAAGATTTATTTCCTTTCTGCGAGCATCAAACTGTAGGATTGATTGAAGTTGCTCTTTTTAGAGGAAAATGAAACTTTAAAGTGGATAAAGAAAAATGTTTACTTTTCCTTTTCTCATTCTATTTTGGAGGAAAAACTGTTTTGATTTCGATGGAAAAGAAGAAATTTTTTTGAGGAGAAGGATTTGTACGATATTATTATGCTGATTTCTAGTCTCGTGAGAAAAGCAGTGAAAAAAATGCACAAGAACAGCTTAAAATACGAGTTAGAGCTGACTTGAAATACGAAGGGATGAAATTTTTAACCAGGGTCGGTTGACTAAACCCCATGATGCTTATGATGGATATATGACATGAGTTGAACACTGAACTTTTATCCTTGGCTTCAGAAAGAAATATGTAAATTTATGAGGATCACGTTCTAATCATCCAATCAAATAAATCGATTAGATTTGGATGGATTCCAAAAGGGAAAAATACAGCTAAACACCTTATATTC
>JAHZMX010003201.1:0-11255 GCA_027743895.1 Seira musarum
TCAGCTTTAAAGACAGACCAACTCGTGTTCAATAGTATCATCTTACACAAATCACACCTTTCACTTAAATCGTATGCAAAAAAAAAAAAAAAAAAAAAATCTTGCTTAGATAAAAATCGGTTAATCGACCGGATTTTAATCCAAAAAGATTTCATGGGTCCGGTCTACCGGATTTCTGTATTTTTTTTGTAATTGTGGCAATAATTACTTTAAAATTCAAGTAGCAGTAAAAACTCCACATGGCCACTTACTTAGGTAATTTCAATGCAAGAGACTTCTGCAGCATCAGACTAAAGAAAATTTACAATTTCTGGAGGCCGTTATTTGTTTTTTAATGAAAATAAATTCATAAAGAAATGTAAATCCAATCCAATTCTCGAACTTTAAACCATGTGGAAGACGGAGACGCCAGAAGAATGTACAACTTTAAGCCTTGCCTTGTTGTCTTGTCATGATCGTCGCGGTTCGGTTAGCTTTTCTACAAGAACATAACTTATACAGATTAATATGAGTATGTATTTAAAATTGATAAAAAAAAGAAGAATATAAAAAAAATTATTTTGCTCCTGATATGATGTCGACAAAAAGAAAGAACAAACATCGCATCACATCGAAGTAGTTGCCGTAGGAAGGCCTTTGGACAGAATGGTAAATAATGGGCAGTGTACATCATAAATCCTTTTTTTCTTTTCAGGAAACTTTCTTTCCTCTTGGGCTGGTTTTTTTTCAATGAATTGTAGCATACATACCATTAGTCGATATAAACTTTTCGGCATGCTACTTTTCACGTAAAGTAGACTCTATTCGATTCGACTCCCCTCTCTCTAGTTTATCGGAGCGGAGGTAGTACGCGTTTTCTTCATTGTTCAGTTTTGGAGTCGTCGAGAGGAGAAGAGAAATACAATCCCTTTTTATAGCGCACTATATAAAAAAATCGAGATTGAATGTAAAAAAAAGAATACCTTTAGTTATCATTGTATGGGAAATCGTGATGTAGTCTTCACCTCAAAGGTTGCCGATCTTTTGTAATAAGGTGAGCGGCTAAAGCTAATGAAAAGAATGAACTCCCATGATGCACTTCGTAGATATCTCTAAAAACAGACATAATGCATATTACATGTAGTGATACACCCTTTTTAGGATTTCTTTTTTTTTCATCAGAACATTTATAGAAGCACAAGCGGAGACGTTCTTCATTATGATTCCCATTTCCATATTCATTTTTGTCCGTTCTAAAAAAATATATATGCATTGTACCAGAAAAATTATTAAATATTAACATTAAAATGCACAGATTGGATTAAATGGCGCCATTAGAGCCACTGTCGTTCCTTTTTTTGCCCATTTAAAGTACATATGCATGCACAATGGAATTTCTGGAATATCAATAGTCCGTCCCTGGAATATACTTGTTCGTGATTCGTTCGTGACATGACATAACATGGAGCTTGGAGCCTGACGAGAAAAAAATATAAAACAGTCGCAAAAACAAAAAACCTACGACGTTATGAATTTCACCACCATCAATTAACATTTTTTTTTTGAAAGAGCATACTGACCTTCTATTCAATGGAATCAAATCAAAAGAATAAAGCATGACGGCTAGAAGGGTCGGATAATCAGTTTTCAATCAAAAATGTATCCATTCATTACATTTTTTTCGCGATTATGCACTCTAATAGCTTTTGTTCCGCTGTTCATTTCAAGTACATTTATCTATTGATCCGTGATTTCTTTTTTTCATTTTTGAATGGACGTCCTTTTTTAGTAAAAAAAAGTACGACCGGAATATACTTATGTGTAATGAAAGCAAGATTTTGTTCCGCTGTTCATTTCAAGTACATTTATCTATTGATCCGTGATTTCTTTTTTTTCATTTTTGAATGGACGTCCTTTTTTAGTAAAAAAACAGTACGACTGGAATAAATGTAATGAAAGCAAGTTTGGATGAAACAACTTAAAATTGCATCTCGGTTTTCTCTTACCTTTCACAGGGAGTAATAAAGTGTTGCCGATGAATGATGAACAATGTACTGATTGTTTTTCATTCATATTATATCACATCAGAATTTCATTGAAATGCAACGTAACAATCAGTTTTACAAAGTGGCGTGGGATATATATTACAGTTGGAGAGGAAAGGTAAGAGAATCCTCATTCATTTGATCCAGTTTTGATGAATGGTTGGACTCGACCAGGCTTTTTAAATCCAGCTGTTTCGTTTTCCGCGTTTTTAATGTTATAGAATCCTTCTGTAAGCCTTAATGGTACTTTTTTTTACTATTTTTGGATCGATTTTCCAGGAGATACACTAGGGTTAAAAATGGGAATGTGCCGTATGTGATGTGAGGAAAAGAAGACCAGACCAGATGCCGGGTTCGCATTGTCCTTTTTAAAAACTTATTTTTGGTACATGATGGATTAAATTTTTTTGGAGGTGTATTCTGAGGTTTCCTCTATATTTTATCTGCTTTTATTATTTAGTATTTCATTTAAATACCTGAATTGATAAGACTTTATAATCATAATCATTAGTTGTAGTGACGAGCGCGTAGCTTAAGTATGATTTTGTAGGATTCTTTCAACTCAAGGTTTTGGAAATGCGTAAATGTAAACCCTCCTACGCTTTATTTGAGAAACACAGTCCCCAATCAATATACACTTTTGGTAAAACTTTAATTTTAGTTTAACATATGAGCTTCGAAAATTTTTTACCTTTTGAGTACATTTATCACCATCATCTATCAGTAAAAAATATTTTATAATTATCTGTAAAACTATAAATTGATGTTTATTGGAAATTGCGATTCTCAAGAAATTACTTTAGTGGTAAAATAGAAAAATGTGATGTATTTAAAGAATATATGGAGAATAAAACGTTGAGATTATGTTTAATATTTTTAGAAGTATTTAAAAATTGTTTTTAAAATCTTTTTAAAGTTGTTTCTACGAAAATGTTTTTTAAACTTTAATTTGGAACTTATCCCAAAACTTACCCAAGATTTCAAGGATATCCAAAGAATTGTCTATTGGAGTTTTAAAAATGACCAATGTTTCCCAAAGCTCCTCCAACTATTGCATACATACAAAACAGAGTAATAACAATAACGCTTATAAAATATAAATACTGCGCGAATCCAGCAAAGGAAATCATAAAAAAAATACTATTGGAATTTTAAAAATGACCAATGTTTCCCAAAGCTCCTCCAACTATTGCATACATACAAAACAGAGTAATAACAATAACGCTTATAAAATATAAATACTGCGCGAATCCAGCAAAGGAAATCTTAAAAAAATTCGTAATTCCATTATAGTTTTGTATAGATATAAGTATATTGGCGTTGCATTTATCTGTAGATTCAATGCAATCGAATAGCATTCCATTTGGCTCTCAAAGTATCTTCCTCTGTATCTACGCTTAGCTTTCGTAAAATATTTCCACAATCCACGTACGTACCAAGTAGATTTCTACATTTATTCCACGTCCACAAGAAAGAAAAAAAATGGAAGCGGCTGGTTGAGTTTCTAGCGCATCGTTTCATTCATTCTCCAAAGTTTTTAAGACAAGGGAAAACGGAAGGAAGGAGAGTCTCAAGGGAAAGTTAGTGCAATACCATTAGTCAACATAAAACTCGGAGAAAAAGCTGGTAATAAGACATTCCCATATAAACAAACCAAACCCCATTTTATCAAATAATTTTAGGGGAAATGGAAACAAAATCCATTTAGGGTGAAACTTTTCGTTTCATGGGACTATGAGTCCTAGAAATAATCTTGACATTTTAAAATATTAGGGCATGTAAGGTTACAAATGGGAGGAAGGAAGTTGGAAAAGATACTGCTACGCTACTTTTACATGTATACGTGTACGTACATACGTAGTATTTGAAGTGGTAGTTGGTACTTTCTGTAAAGCAAAAGACGAAGTTGAAGTCCCTCAAAAGAATGGTTTTTGAAGTTACTACATTCAAATAAAAAATATTTGGAGTGTAAACAAACTTCAAAACATTTAACAACTTCAAAGCATTATAACGAGAAATCTAACTGCTCTCACATTCTCACATGCAAGATGGTAAGCTAATTTCAATTAAAATGAATGATAAGAAATAAACTGGTAATACATACAAGGCCATACAAAAAAAATATTTTTTCAAAGTAATTGTTTGTCCAAGTGAATTTACGTTAGAGCTCTCAGTTGTAAAAAGAAAAAGTTGAGTTGATTTTCTGCAACAAAATATTACCCCTGTCAACAATGAAATTCATGAAACCAGTGTGAAACAAATATGGCTAAAATGATTTAAAGGAAAATTATGCTTCATATGAAAATCACAAAAGAGGAGCATGAAAAAAAGTTTTTTTTCTTCTTCATGAAGCCAACATAACATCGAGACATTATAATATTTCAAAGAATGCGGGAGAGAGAGAGAGAGAATCAGACATTTAAAGAATCACGCGAATGAACCCCAAAATACGAAGCCGAGTGTGAGATAAAGTAGTGAAGTGAAGAAGCGAAAAGTAAAAAAAATCACCACTAAATTGTAGGCAAAAGTTGACGAAAAAAAGTGTCAAGTCAGTGAGTGGATAGCGGTCGCGTGCGATGGGCGTGCATGAGAAGGAAAAGAGGCGTCGCCAAGTCTCAGGACGGAGGAAGGATGGCCGAGTTAGAACGAATGTAAATGCTTCTCTCTCGGAATAAGAGTAGGAACAACAACCCTCACAATCTTTCCCTGGTCTGAGAATTCAAACATGAAGAGGCATACAACAAAACACGCTGCACTATGTTATGTTATGCTTTAAGCTCACCTCAGTTCAACCAAAAAACTTCTTTTTTTTAAGAGGAAATACAAACAGTCTTCATTTCCAGAGACGAAGTAAGTAAGCAAGTTCAACTCATTCAGTTGAGTTCAGTCAGCTCAGCTCATTCACTTACCTTTCTTATTCCTTCGGGTAAGTTCAATTTTGAAGCCGGAGCCGGAGCCCGTGTCTCATTCTATGAGTTTTTGTGATGTGTGGAATGGAAGGTAATACAAGAATCTTGAGAATACCTGTCATCATTATATTAACATAGTCAACTGGTTAAAACCAAGCTTCGCTATGATATTCCCTTCTGATAGTGTGCACACCACACACACAGTCTTCGTATTCAACACCAAATGAGCAACGAAAAATGAAAATCAGAGGGGCAACATAATCTTCCTCTTTTATTCGTTCTCCTCATTACATAAAAACAACTGAACGGACCAGGTTGCTCTTTATTGTTTCTCGTGAATCTTAATCGTTCAAAGCGTTGCAGTATCGAAAGAAATAATTTTTTTGCGATTTTTTTGTGAGCGTAAATTGTTTCATTTTTATTGAGCAATTACAAAAAGGAAAGCAAATTACAGTGATTTTGTGAAAGTAATTATATAATTCCGAGAATTATTGCAGTAAAAATAATCTGCGACGGATTGTAAACAACTGTGTTGTTAAAATACGAAAAAAAGTGAAAGGTTTTGATAGGAGGATAATTTTAGCATCGTTTATGTGAAATTTTTTTAAATCTCATGTAAATCCCTGACGGAAATAACTGAACTTTAATTGTTTTTGTTTTTCCCGTCCCGGGAAAAAAATAAGTATTTTAGAGATTTTCTTTAAATTAGGAATAGCTTGTCATACGAAACTGGTGGAGGTCAAATTTTAACAGAATAAAAATGAATTGTAGGGAAAACAATCAGCAATGGAGGGTGATGCTTGGGTGCTGTCCTTCCTTGAGGCTGAGGGGCGACTTTTACAAGGTGGTTGTCGCAAAAAGTGTCTCAGTCTCTTGAAGACACTTCGAGATCGACACCTGGATTTACCTGGTTAGTTCTGGCATAAAATAAAATTGAATACAATTTTGGTGGGACATAATAGCTCATTTTGAAAACAGAATCTTTTAAAAAATTACTTAAACGAGGAAAACAATTTTATGTTAAAGGTAATCCAGTAACTTCGTATCACATGAAAACCTTGTTGCTTTACGAGTGTGAGAAACACCCTCGAGAAATCGAATGGGATGAGCCATGCCTCGGGGACAGGATAAACGGAATCCTTCTCCAACTCATTTCATGTCTGCAGTGTCGCCGATGTCCGCATTATTTTCTACCCAATTTGGATCTATTCAAAGGCAAGTCACCCAGTGCTCTGGAAAACGCCGCAAAGCAAGCTTGGCGCCTCACTAGAGAACTTTTGACGAACACCAGGTCACTCGAGAAACTCTAGGGCGTACAGACACAGACCTCATGTCACATCATCATCCATACTTACGCAAAGCAGTACGTGTAGTTTTAATCATGCTTTTTCTATTAAGAATACATACCTCCATAGATGATTGATTACATAGGTGAAATACATATACAATCAATTCATTAAAAATCATTTTTTCTCGCCTCAATTTTTTTTTCTTTTTTTGCGTCTCAAACTAAAAAACAACACAAGAACTAACAATTTAGCTTTAGCTTTGTAATAAAAAAACAAACGTTATTTATATGAATACTTGTTGGGAAAATTATGATATGAGATGAGATGCTTGAATTTTTTTATCACTGATTCGTGAAGTGCATAATATTGTGTTATAATAGTTTTTTGTAATTGTTAGTACCATACAGACTAGAGACTACTTCTGTAAGTTATTTTAAAATGGAATGTCATTAAGGAAAAAAAATGAAGAAAAAAAAGTTCTCACATTTGTCCAAAGAATATTTGCCAAAATTTAATTTAAAAGCATAAATGAAGAAAAAACCCAATAAATGCAAAATAGCTTTCATTCAGAAACAATTTATTTCAAGATTTAATTTTAATTGGCATAACACAATTAAATATATTGACATAAAAAGTTTTCTTCCCAGGTTTGTTTACTTTTACTACAAGTGTATTTTTAAAAACTGGGGTAACGTGAGCATTAATGCTTTTTTCGACTTTCAGTTCAGTAGATCTCAAAGTATCTGAGGAAATCTATACTTCTTAAATAAATAATGCCTTCGCTAGTTCGCTCACTTTTTTTCTATTTTGTCCACTTTAGATTTCTAATCAAAATCTTTTCTCAAAATAATTCAAACGTAGCAGGAAATATGATTTTCAAAAAAATTGGTCAAAATTGCTGCATTATCTTGGCGCTCAGTGAACATACAAAACAACTAAAACTCTACTATAAAATATTGTTTTTATTTCGTTTCGTAAAAAACTCAGCTTATTTGTCATCAGTTCATTTATGGAGTACGATCCATTTTAGGCTCAAGCTAGATGACACAAGTCAATTCAATAATCATATAAATTATTTTCTAGAACTTGTATTGGAACGAATGAATATGAACAGAACCAGGTGCAGTGACTGTAAACAAAATGAGTTTTTACTCCCACCTCGATGACAATCTCTTACTTTATTTATGATTCTTTTTTTTATTAAACACAACCGTTAGAGTAGCATTTTAGCATCTTTCGCCAATGAAGACACTAACGGCGACGTCACTTTTATCTCATCCTCCCATTTGCAATAAAACTGACGTTACTTTAGAGAAACATTCACTCAGGGAAAGTGGAAAGAAAAAAACGTAATCCGAAAATAAAACATCGAACGTCATTTTTTAAGCACCCAGAACGACAAGTAATTGAGACAAATTCTGCACCAGAGAGTGAAAAAAAATATGGCAAATGGAGCAAGATATGAAAAAAAAACTGAAGATTACACCATCCATCCGAAAAAAATATAATCCCTTGTTATTTTTTTTTGTCTTGAAGTTCTTAAGAGAATAAGCGGATGTTGATTAACAAGAAGAGGAGCACAAGTCTCATTTCTCTACGCGCAGTACACACGTTTTTATAAATACATTACCATTTTGCCTGAGTCACGGCTTAAGTTCCCCTTTTTTTTCTCCTGTCGTTTTTGTTGTCCACTAATTCAGACAAATGGCTCCTCCACTCGCAACAAATTGATTAGAAACGAGCAGGGGATCTACTACTACGATATACGGTTTCCGCATCCTACACAATTGTATATTCATTCAGCTTATTGAAAGTAGGGATTGCAATGAAGTTGCAACTTGCAACTATTGCTACAGTAGTGCAATGGAATATACAAATACGAAATCCACATTAAGTGCACTGAGATGGAAGAAAATATGGGAATCAACTCCAATTCCATTTTCATATCGTTCTTTTTTCTAAAACTCCAAAGATTTTTCCTTCGCCTCCAAATTCACTGTATCTCATTCAAACAAAGAAAAAAAACCATCATATCATGAGGCTTTGGCAGTTTGGTTCGGTTTGCCTTTGGCTCGGGCTCGAGCTTTCAATCCGTGAGTGAGTGATAGAGCTGGAAGTAGAGAGACACCAGGGTTTCATGCCCTTCCCAACTTTCATTTTCTTTTCCCGTTTCGTTTGACCAGTCACGATCATCAAGCGGAGCCTCTCCTAACGGAATAGGACAATTTAATAATGAGCCCAGGAAATGGAAGCATCTTTTTACATTTGACCCTCCATTCATATTCACTTCACATCACCCCAGCAGACGAGACAATCCTCTACCTTTTATCGTCATAATTTTTGCGTATGCAATTTACTTAATTCCAAAAACAAGAATTAGCATTTTACCCTTCCAAAAATGAAATTAAAAATTACAGATGTATTTATTCACAAGATAATTTAGTTTTGCACAAATTTTTGCATACCTAATACATATGCATGCATTTCATTGATTACGCTGAAGGCAAGTTCAGTGGAATTGCAAACGAGATGAAAAAAAAAGAAATCAACAGTTTCTCATGTTTTCAAACATTAATGTTGATAGAACGCGTTGAGTTGCACACACTCTGTTTTAGTTAATTATAGCTTTACTCCCATGTAGCAACTTATATTAACTGATTAAGCGATCAAAAAGACCAAAGAGCAAGTCATTAAGATTGACACCGGATACATCACTCTTGGTAGACACCCGACTGTGAACTACTTTACTTCTCCGATAAAACCAGCAAAGAAAGCGAAAAGCTGATTATATTATTGCGTAGGTACTATTAAACATAGAAGAACAGAAGGATTAAGAACAAGAACCACAGTACATACCTGCACCAACCACCACCATTACCGTTCGTTGATTCCTTCTCCACTCCACTCCACTCCACACCGCACCGACAATGAAAAAATATCATATCTGTACTCTATACTCCGTATGTACTTACCAAAGTTTAAAAAACTCGCAATCATAATCAGCTAAGGAATAATGAATTAATACCTACATTACATGGTCTGGACTGGACTTGGCTATAGCTTCTCCGCAAACAGTAAAAAAACATTTTGACGACTAAAGGTTTTCATTAAGTCACCTTGATTAATTTCCACATCATCAACACGCGCAAACACACACTCAACTCAACTCAACAAAAAGCAACATAACGAAACATTTTCAACTCATTCCAATTCAAGTTGGTTGGTGTGGTGTGGTGTTGTTAGGTTATGTTACCACCATTTCAGCTTCAATGCTAACTAACTAACTCCCCGTATGAAATACCAGCATGCGGCATATCCTCTTCCGTTCACTTCACTTCAGAACG
The DNA here is from genome assembly GCA_027743895.1 of Seira musarum. Lineage (NCBI taxonomy): Eukaryota > Metazoa > Arthropoda > Collembola > Entomobryomorpha > Entomobryidae > Seira > Seira musarum. The sequence continues at coordinate 9,567 of JAHZMX010003201.1, forward strand.
GGAGCGAGTGGAAATGTAAATAGCGAAAAGAAATGTATCACCAAAAAAAAGCAAAAGATAAAATACTCTATAAATTAAAAAAAAAATCTTTGTTTTTTTTTTATTCTTCTTCTCATTTATTTAAAAATCATATCATCACCAGTCATATATATAATTATTGTGAAGCAATCATAATCAAACTCGTATGGTAATGGTAAGCACAAGGTCAATTACCGTTTTATCAACGGGTGAAAAAGGTGATTTGCTGTGGAGTAAAATAATATGTATGCGCACCACTTATTGTTGTTTTTTTACTTATGTGGTGGTTTCGTTTTGTTTAGCTTAGCCTTTGAGTCTCCTTTTTCAGTAGTTGATTATTACAGAACTCATTTAATACTCACCGAAAGAAAAAAAAGAAGTGGCTATAGCTGGTCATAATCAGTGGACATCTCATCTCGATATGGAATATCCCGCTGTTTACTTTACTGAATAGGGAGGTTTCTCTCATTCATTTTCTTTAGTGAAAACACCTCATTTTTACAATGGTAAGTACAACCTGAAAACAGAAGTGGAAGTGGAAAAAAGTTGTACATTTGCGAATTTATTAACATTTGCATTACTTATTGTTAGCCGAATTTATAATGTATGGAAACATTTTCTAATTTTTTTTTGCTAGTGTAAGTATTGCCATTTACATTATAATCATGATTCAAATTTCGAGTTGAACGCATTAGCAATGAATGAGGGAACAGGGAAAAAGGGATTTTCTTCTTAATTGAGAAGCAGTCATGAGTGGTTCCATGTAGAAACATAAGCAAAACAAAAAGAAAACAGAAGTGGAAGTGGAAAAAAGTTGTACATTTGCGAATTTATTAACATTTGCATTACTTATTGTTAGCCGAATTTATAATGTATGGAAACATTTTTTTGCCATTGCTGCTATGTAAGTGTAAGTATTGCCATTTACATTATAATCATGATTCAAGATTCAAAAGTTGAACGCATTAGGAATGAATGACGGAATAGGGAAAAGGATTTTCTTCTTAATTGAGAAGCAGTCATGAGTGGTTCCATGTAGAAACATAAGCAAAACAAAAACTTGGTTCTTGGTTGCACACTTTTTCCTTACGATGATGATAACAATATCATAACACGAGGCTCATGTAATTAAGTATCAGCGGGGGATGTTGCATGCTCACAATTGTTTGCTCAGGCTCAAATTTACTTTTCGTTCAGAAAATTTTTCATCTCCCCGCCCGCCTTTACTGAGTCAAGTTTAAGTCCGGGTTTGTTTTAATCTTTTTTCCTTTCCAAAGGAAATGCAGTGGAACAAGAGGACACGAAGTTGCAATATTGTTGTTATCGCTATCATGAAATTTGCATGGTCAGAGAGAGGATAACTTTATTTTTGCAATTTACACATTACGTGAATTTAAAACTAAGAAAATATTTTAAAAAAATCAGACAAAATGTTGAACATTTTGAATACAAAAGAGCAATGTAAAGCGCAATTCCTTCGACGGTGGTGGTCTCGTAATTTGAAGTTCACCAAATGACATTTTGCAGGAGCTCGAAATTCAAACCCATTCATTCGGGCATCACTCCAGAAACAAATCTATTTAAATTCCACAGCGTCATTACAACTGAAGGAATGCACATAACGTATTACTCAAAAGAATTTTAAGCTTCTTGAGATCAGCAATATTTGTC
>JAHZMX010003202.1:0-17424 GCA_027743895.1 Seira musarum
TGATAACATCGACACGAAACTTTGCTCACGACCCTCGTGTGAGTGGGTTGGTCGACTGAGGAGCAACTACGCTTTACGCTTTCTTTCAAACTCCTTTCACGTACGTAACTGTGAAAAAAAAACCAAAGTATTTTAAAAGATCTTCAATCAAAATGGTACATGAACCTAAAAGCTTTCTTGTTTTGTATTTTGTAGGTACAAATCACCGAAGTTGCATAAGAAACATATATTAGTATTTTACAAGTGTCTCAGAGATATCGAAGGTCCAAGAGGGACAAGTTCAATTTCTCCGTCGCCTTTCTCTCTTAAACTTCATCTTTCAAAAAGAAACGTTCGAATATTTTTGTTATATTTGAAAATCATGGCCCACTGTTAAGTAATAAATATGAAGTATTTACAGCTGCGGTGTGTGACTCCCGTTTGCAACGGGCAACACTCGCTCCCCGAGTTAACCTTAATAGCCTTACATGACCGACGATCCCGAAAAATTTCGCAAGATGGACAAGAAAAACTCGTTTCCTGCTTTTTCTGCCAACGTAAACAAAAGCCTTACTCTCGATAATTCTTCCAAGGCAACAGTGTATACTAGACAAGGTATGTAGTCGCTAATTTCCACCATTTTCTATTTTGTAACGATTACACGCACACAAATAAGTAGCCTTTAAAGACATATAATGTGCATGAAATATTTTCACATTATCTTGAATCATTACGCGGAGGCCGAGATATTAACAATGCTGGCATAAATCTTGGGTGTCTCAGGTTCGATTCCTAGACGGTTTATATTTAGATTTCTAATAAGATACCAAAGACATGAGTGCGCTGGATATGACTATTATCGTTCCAGTGTAATTAGTTCTTTGGAATATTAATACACCTCCATTCATAGACTTGTTTAGGACATTTCTATTCCTAAATAAGTAGAGCCTGTGAGGTACATTTTTTTGAAAGAAAAAATCTTTGAAATTTTACCTTGCTTCATTAGTACATTACAGTAACTCTAACTCTAACTTTCTAAGTAAGGGAACGTTTGTGCATGAAAGAAAGTTCATTTCTAAGATGGCTTTTTTTAAACCCTCGCGCTTCAGGACGCGTTATCGAATTTAAAATGCATACGTAAGTAGAACAACAGTCGAGGTCGTTGACACCATCACTATGACATCTAGTTAACTAATAATTCTTTTTAAAAATGAATGCAGAGCGTTTAATAATTGTAGCTGTACAATTTGGTGTCAGCTGCTGGTAGGCGTCATATTTGGCAGTTATTTTACAGAATATAAAATAATTTACCAGATCAACTAACGACTTATTACATAAACCCAACAGCAACATTTTATGATTAATTTGTGATTTTTATATGTACCTGATTGCTTATTCATTTAAGTAAATAAAAAATGGACATGGATAAGTGTTGTGAATCTCCACGAAGTTGTAACTATTCAAATATGTTTGGTTCTTCAGATGGAACTTCGGGATCTCAAGTGTCAAAAGTTCAACACAGGACCCCTTCCCGATACAAGGGGAATTTATCAGGCAATTCAAACAATTCACGTAATGAATTCAATAGTCGTAGTAAACAATTCTTACCCAAAGGGAGAGGTAATTTCGATAAGAGGGGAAAACCACGGGGTGGAGGTGGAGCGTCTACTGCCGAATCGGTAATAACAAACTCTAAACTCTATCCAGTCCAGTTCAGTATTGATTGAGTTATGTTTGACGAATGATGTGTTTGATGTTCCTTCTCTATTCATTCAACGACTTATATTTTTATGGAATAACAGGTAGTAGATCGTAAAAATGAGCCTGGATCTTTACAGTCTCCAGGAGGAAAGAAACAAAACTTTGATGATTTGTGGGGATTCCATTTTGCCCCAAGAGGTGCAAGAGATCATGGATACACTCATGAACTCACAAATCGGTCGCATCCTCCAGGTGGAGGGCACTGGCGACACAACCACATGTCCGGCCAAAATCGTGTGAAGTATGCGAAGGACTACTTGTTGGCAAAGTGAGTTCCCCTTCGTTGATTGATGGAAATTTAGTTTTCAATTGCATGCGAGTTCCAAATTCCATATTCGAATTATTATATGATATCCACAGTTGCCAGTTTTTGGTGCGTTTCGGCGAGGATTACACTGTGTACATAGCCGATCCCAATTTACTGGTGACTTGGGACCTCATCGAGCAAGTGGTTAGAAGCTTGCCCTTGGAAATCTCGAATAAAAGATTATCATATCCATGGAGTTAAAGAGTTAAAATGTTCTAACTTTTTCTTCTGTAGCGCATCCGGTTCGATGGGGAAATGCCAAAATGTCCAATTTGCTTAGACTTTCCGGTGGCTGCGAAAATCACGAAATGTGGACACATCTATTGTTGGTCATGCTTCCTGCATTACTTGGCTCTTTCTGACAACAAAGTGCGAACTTGTCCCATATGCTACGAGCCAGTTTCTAAGAAGGATTTGAAAAGGTCAGATTAATCAAAATCAATTAATACTCAATGCAGTCTACTTTTAATAATTTATTGTCTATTGCACGTGAGATTTGACAATTGTGTTCTTTTTTTTTCTTGTAAATATGTAGCGTCTCATTGTTGCCACTAGAGGCAATTCAGATTGGATCAAAGATTGAGATGCGATTGATGAGTAGAATGAAAGACTCATGCATTGCCTATCCCTATGAAAAATTCCCTGGCTGGGAGTCCAAATTCTGTAAAATTCTTCAAATTACTCCAGAAGCAGTTGAGTTTTCTTTCACTTTTCCTGATGCTATTCCATAACTAGCATTACAAACTAAATGCGTGAAGAAGCAATTAATGTTGTTATTTTTTGTAGATAATTCACAACATTCTTATTCGCGAGAGAACTGAGCTAGATTTTGTTTTCTGCACTGACCCAACTGCACCGGAAGTGTGCTTCATTCAAGAAGCCTTGAATGAGTTGGTGGAACGTGAAATTGCCTTAAGTGCAAAGCAGATTGAATTTGCTTCATTGGATAGTTCTACGAATGGATTATTTCCACCGGATATAGTTTTTGGAACAGTTGTTGCCCACAAGACCGAGGAAGGAATTGAAACAACTACAATACCAGACCAACCAACTTTGGTTAGTCTCAATCAGACCATCTTAATTTTTAATATTACTGTGGGAAATTAAAAAAAAAATCCATCCAAAATGCTTCATTATGTTTAGGCTCCCGAGAAGGAAACCTCCCCGAGAAGAAAGACGCGTAACGACAGTGTCAGCAGCAATTCGAGTGTAGGGATTATGGATGAAAAGCAAGGCGATGGTCAAGGTCATTGCTACTTTTATCAGAGTAAGTGTATGGAATAGTTAAGTATGTACTGATACTAACAATGGAATATTGCGAGTTATCATGAATCGTTCGGTACATCAGATTGAATAATTTTTTTATTAGTTTTGGACGGTCGTAATGTATTTTTGCACCCAATGAACATGGCAATGTTATGGAGAGAGCTAGGACCGGATCCTGAGAAATGGCCTCAAGTGCTTACATTTGAAGTGATTGACATTGAATCCAGATCAGCTACAGATGATGTTCGCAAGAGAATGAAATTGGTTCGGCATTTACCGAAGAATACGACATTCGAACTGGTGGAAGTAAGCATGGAAGAGTGGGGCATTAGCCCTCAGGTTTACGCAGACTTTTCGTCTCAATTAAAGCAACGAGAACAAAGAAGAAAAAATCGGGCCAAAGAGGAACGCATTTTTGAGAAGAAACAGCGTGAGCGGGAGGCTATCGAATTTAGCAAACTAAAACAACTTCCAATGGTGACATGTTTTTTAAAGCATTTTCTCTCTAGTTGTTAGCTTTGTTGATTCAAAGACCAATTGAAATTAATTTTTCCGTTCGACTTTAGATAACTTCAGCGCAAGAATTTCCAGCATTTGAACCATTGACCCACCCACCCATAGGCTTGGCTTCCTTTCCCGAAGAGCTGGTTGATCTAGATGGTGCTATTGCTATTGAACCAGCAGAAGAGACTCATTCCGAAGAATCCTTGCATACAGAACCTTACGCCACCATGTCATCCTTTGCCCAGGTAACTTGTTATTCAGGTTCAATGTTCATGACATTATTGGGAAGACTGCCCCTGACTCTCTAATGAATTGAATTATCAAGATTGCTGGGAAAGCGCCAATAAAGAAAAGCCCCACTTTTCCGTTGTCAACCCGAAGTATGTGGGGCACTGGTGCTACTCCGTCAGCTTCAACAAAAACTCCAACTTTACATCCTGGTCGTCACTCTGACAGTGAGAATGAATGTGAAGACTACATACCGGTGCCTGACTATCGTACGAGCGTCTCTGACGCAATCGAGAAGGCTATGGCAGGTCTTGCTTTAGCAAAATCTGAGGCACAGGGGTCAGGGGATGCGGATATGTCTGCAGATGGTTTGATGTCTAATAGTGGAAATAAGAAGAAAAAAAATAAAAAAGGCACAGTTGTCTTTGCGTTGGGCATGGGACCCTTTTAAGCACAGCCGGCGCAGGCCAGAGTTGCTACACACTAAACATTACATTTAAGACAGGTTTATTATAATTATAATTAATTATTGCTATTATTGTAGGCCAGAAAGTCGATTGAAAAACTTTAACATCTTTTATTTCCCATTCTTCTGCAAGTCTTGCTAATATTATTGTTTACAAATATAAATCAAAATTTTTACTGTATTCACCAAACTAACTACTAACAACTGCAGCATAAATGAAAATTGCTTAAAATTTTATTTAGAAAAAAAAAACACGCGAGGGTGTATAATTAAAGTATAATACGCATTATAAATATATTAATTTCAAATTTTGGAAACTATAATGAATTAATGAAATACATAGTACTTCAATTATAAATTCTGTTATATTCTTTATCCATTTAAATCAAAATTACACGTACTGTACAATAGAGAAAATAAATGTCTAGTATTACTATTATGCCAGTAATATTTATCCAAGAGATACACCGAAAAGTAATATTTCGTGGGCAAAAATCACAATAAAAATATCAGTGAAATCGGAGGACATGACGTTAGTATCATATCAAATCAAAAATATTTCCCAAATCTTTAAATCTTATTTTTTATCACACCTATGTAGGCTTTCAAAGCTTCACTTATCATATAATCACATTTCGTTTGGCAATGTTTCAGATTCGACAATTACAATATAACTTTAAAACTTCAAATACATACGTAGATAAATCGTTTATTTCGCAATGTAGTAATAGATGGACTTAATATTTAAATATTTTCACTCTTATCAGATCATTGATTATGGATACTTTTATACGCATGCAAAACTACAGTCAGATAATAGCTAAGATATATTGTTCCAAACTTATTCAAAGTTTGCCTTTCTTTTCATCAATGCATCGGCAACAGTAAGCGCCGATTTAATCTCTGACACTGTCAAAAGATTTTCTTTCAGACAACCTCGTAAAAGTTGTTCGACTGAGTTGCCTGCAAAAGTGTTTGTCAAAAATGTAGGGAGACCATGTGTATCACACCCTGGATAATTTTCACCGGAAAGATTATACAGCGGGACTCGTGTCAGACCAAGAACTTCGTCAGAGGTCAAAACAGAAGAAAAGTTTCTTTCGATTTCTTCCATTTTTTCCAATGATATCTATGAAAGAAACAAGTAGTTGATTAGTTAAGTAAATTAGATAACCTGAAGAACAAATGAACGAGAAAAACATACCTCCGCTGTAAAAAAGTGCAAAATAGTAACCAATTTACTCGGAAGCTCTGCTTTTGGAACTGCAGAAAACACATATTTTGGCTCAAAGTCGATGGACATCATTAGTTCCTCACGAACTTCCCTTTTAAGACCCTGCATGACGGTTCCCAAAAATTCGTTGAAATCGGCTGAGTCATCTACTGCATCTTCGTCAAATTGAATTTCATCGATAATGCCTCCTGGAAATCCAAATTTTCCGTCAAAACGAACCTGCATCTAAAAATGTACATGTATTTAGCAGCGTTGCAATAAAGACCAAGTTGTGATCAAATGTTAATAGTTCGTGGAACTCACCAGAACCCTGTGTTTTTGAGGATGACTACCCAATATAAGGTCACTGTCTCTGGCTTTACTATACAGTAATACGTGAGCAGCATTTTTCCCATAGTTCATTATGAGAAAAGGGTCTATCACGTCCCGAAATGACATTTTTTGCGTTAACCAAGCAGGTTTACAAAACTCACTGGGATCCATCTTTGCTTCCGATTCACGACGTGGAGATGATGTAGTGTTACCAGATTGGCCAGGCGACGCCAACGATGTGCATTTAAACTCCTCAGCTAAGAGTAGGGAAGGGTCGTTAGTTGGGCTAAGGTGTGGAACCCCGCGTAATGGATTTAGTGGAAGCCTGTCTTCTAAGTTTCTGTCAGTCATGATGACCTGATTGTTATCTATAACAAATGAATTTCTTATTTTGCAAAACAAAATTTTAATTGATCAAGACTATTTCCAAGCGTACTGTTGAAATACAAACCTGATGTTAGAAAATTTGGTCGGAAGTTTTTCCACACACTTGCTATGCCTTCTGTCTGTTTACGATACCACGAATCTCTGATCAATATCTAGTTCGACTCGCGAATTCTGTCTGACTCTGCCAACTTGGCAGTGCGAACAACTTCATGTAATGTAAACAATGTGAGATGTATATATATTAAGCAAGCCACATAAAACTAAAAGTAGCGACACATTCCACGTAAGTTACGGTAATTTCTGCAGCAACAAGTTTCTCTGCTGCATGTCAAACTGAAGATGAACTGAAACCACGACTCGAATTAAAGTCATTTTAATCTTCGACATCAGAATTTTTCGTGAAATTTCGTGCCTCCCGATTCATTCCGATTCTGTAGTTTTGGGATCAAACACGTTTATCAGTTGTCATTTTCCCAGCATCTTTAAATCACTCAATGACAATTTCTCAAAGAGGCCTTAACCCTTACTTCCTCTCGCTGAGAATAACCTAACATGGCCATGGGTGGCGAATTGTGGAATAAAGATGGTTTTTTGTTGCGATTGTATATGCATAACAAAGATGATTCTGATAAGCGCCACAAATTCTTGACGACGCCTACGTTTCATATTTTTGCGTGTTTTGTATGCAGTTATTGTAAAACGAGATTCCTCCGTTCAAACGAAATCCGTTTATTGTTCTGGATGAGGGAATGTAAATGGTTTTTTAAATGGCAATATGTACATATTATAATTTAAACTTTGATGCACACTAGCTAGTGTCCATTTAGGTATTTGTATTTAACTTTTACATTCCATTTCAAGATCATGATTTTGTTTTGTAACTAGGCTCACTGGCTCATGGCAGATTTATACCCACTATTTTCCAGTAACGCAATTTGTAAGCTTGGGTTTTCAGTTCGAGAATCGTACTTTAATTCGTATATTTCAACAAAGCGTGAACAAAACATTTAAGACAATTTCGTCATTAGAAATACAAAATTAAAAAATCAAACTTGATTTTGTACTTTAACATTTATTGTATTTGAACATTTTGAACGCTATTGCTGATCTCCTGTTCCATTTGTTCATCCTCACATGCTTTTGCAGCCGCTTCCAATTCAACCAAATCAAAACCGACTTTTTCCTTGTCGTAATTTTTAAATGACTGCAAAATGTAATAAATACAAACATGAATATAAAATAATTTCCAATTCAATCACCAGTACTCTGAGTACTCTGGAATTTGAATATTTTAAACTTGAAATGCATGTGCGTTGATTAATGATCAGAATGTACCTTTTCTAAAGCAGTATGAATGGAATGAAGAGTAGTTGAATAGGATGAACTTCGCTGAATCCATATACAGTACTCCTCAATGTACAGTTGATTCAGCAAATAGTATGGTTTCTTTTTGTTGAAGATGTAGTATATGTCAAGGAAGCATATCAGAATACCTTTAAAACCTAGAGAGAATAAAAAATTTGTTTCAACTTAAAGCTGATTCTTAAAATAAATTGAAAAAGATTTTTATGTTTAAAGAAATTGTTGCTTCCTTGCCTGTTCGGAGGACTTGTATTACGTCTTTCATAGCTTTTCGGGAAACTTTCCAGTGCCTAATTAAAGGATAGGATAGGGAACGTCTCATACATGAGTGTATGACTTCTTGAATTGAGTCAAACGTCTAAAATAATACAAACATTTACGAGTTTAAGTTTTTCTTATAGGTCACCTTCACCTTCATCATCGCATATTGAATATTAATTCATAAGGTATTTTAACGTACATCAAACCACGACAACGTCGCACTCAATCTGGCAATGTTCCATGCCGACTCGCAGCAATGCTTCCCTTCCGTAATTCGCCAATCATAACAATACGCGTACAATATATCAATCATGCCTAAATACACCCTTTTCAGCGCCTCCTTGTTATCAATGAGAAATTCTCGGTTTCCCAATTCCTTCATTGTTTCCTTATCCTTCTCTGTGAGCTCCTTCAACGATTTCACATCAAACTCGAATTGTAGAACACGTGCAGCTTCTTCGTTTTCCATAAGGTCAGCTAGGTAGTGATCATCACTGAACTTCTCAGTTTCAGCCTCAATCCGAAGTTTTCTTCTGTCAGCGATCGATACCATATCAGGGTTTCTAATTTCGGCAACCTCACCAAGTTCTACTGAATATTTGTCGTAAAGTCCACTGTGATTAAGAAGAAATCCATAGGGGTGCTTATTCAACAAAAGTGATGATGCTGATGGCTGATCCGATACCATTTCTACGTCCATGGTAACGTGCTGGTCAAGAAACCAGTCTTCCTCCGTGAAGTCATCTTCGTCAATTGGATTGCTTGTAATGCAGTCTAACAATAAAGATTAGATCTGATTTACCGCCTTTACACTTTTCAATCAGCCTGGTTACGTAAATAATTTAAAAAGCCATAACCATATTTTAAAAAGTTATTGCCTTTTTACTACTTACCTTCACCAATGACTTCTATCAAAGGCTTGGTCCTCTTTTTCTGAGACTTTGGCTGGAGAAGGGTAGCTAGCATATCAAGATTGGGAAAGTGTTCACCACGATTGACCTTACTGAGGTTGATGATATACTTGCCACTCATCGGAGTCATACCGAGCGCTACTGTCATCTGTTTCTTCCACATGACCTGGTAGATTCAATCTTCAACGTAACATAAAATGAAAATGTGAAATACTTGCAGTATAGTTCTCCAGTGTAGTCTAATAATATTCGGTAAACAATAACATGCACGAATGAAATGAACGATTAATGAAATCATTATATTACCTTAAGTAATATGGCGTGGAGTAGAAAATGACAGTGTCTTCGTTCACGTCTATTTCCGTATCTTTAATGTTTGTGTATGGGGCATAAACATGAATAATTATTTCATTGTCTGTCTGACTTAATTCAAACTTTGGAGTAATCATTTTTAAATATAAGTTTTTGAATTTGAGAATATTTTTAAAGTTAAAAAAGGTAATATCACAAGTGCAACAGATCTTGCATGTTCAAAAACTTGTTTACAAAAAACTTTTTTCTAAAATNACGTCTATTTCCGTATCTTTAATGTTTGTGTATGGGGCATAAACATGAATAATTATTTCATTGTCTGTCTGACTTAATTCAAACTTTGGAGTAATCATTTTTAAATATAAGTTTTTGAATTTGAGAATATTTTTAAAGTTAAAAAAGGTAATATCACAAGTGCAACAGATCTTGCATGTTCAAAAACTTGTTTACAAAAAACTTTTTTCTAAAATATGCTACATTTATTTGCGAGAAAAATATGTCGAATCAGGAGACAAAGAATTGCACATGCACGTGGAAACGAAGAAAGCATCATTATTCATCAACACTACTTGTCAGCTGTTTACCGACCAGATATTTTTTGGGTTTATATTGTGCATGCATAATGTGCAGAGTGCAGAGGAGCCAGCGCGTCCATAAGCCTAAGGAAGACAAAGACAAACGAAAATAGCATCACGCAATGGAAAATCTTTCGTCTTTTTCAATTATCTGGCAATTTTCTGGGGGATTGCCGATAGCGACTACAGTATAGTATTTGCACTTTTAACAGCTTTATCAAGTAGTTTTCTCTTTTTAAATGAGGCAAGCTCCAAGACAAGAATATGTGAGATGAGCTGCGGTCACGTTCGGTATTCGATTGGAAGTTTTCTTCCAGCTCTTTTAATGTTGATGAACGAAGAAGTGCTTAAAAATGCTGACATCATGCTTGCATGATAAGCGTGATAAACGTGCGTAATTTAATATTTAATTGATCTGGAAACTATGAAAATTGACTTTTAATGCAATTGCGTACCTATCAAAATTGAAAAATTACAATACGTACATATTAATATTTTATTTCATTGGGGCAAACAATGCATGATAGATCACAAAATTGAGAATTGTATGCAGCAGCAGCGGTGATGGAGTGCAGTGCAGACATAACGCAATGCAAAAAAACCTTCGTAAAAACGTTCTCATTTAATACAAGTAAGACACAATAATATGGATATAACGACGTATATGATTTCACTCACCTCACCTATAATGCATCTTATCTTGAAGTGAATGCTCTCTGCAGGCACTGAAATGCTACGAACGAAGAAGACTGCTACATTACGTTGCATGATTGCATGTTGGTTCGTTGATGGTGGCTTGGCTTGGATATGGATAGCAATATACCCAATGGGTATGGTACCCATGCATGCTAGTGTGTGTGTGTGTAGTAATATAGTCCATGATACTCAAGTACAAAAACTCTTCTTTGGATTTGGATTGGATGCTATGTTTATGATAATATGCCTCAAAATCACTTTCCCCAACTCGAACACGTAAACAAAACGATTTTCCTGTGCATTGCATAGTTGTAGTATTGAACAGGGAAGATGACAACATGCTGTATGGTGTGTCGTGTTAAACAGTTACGAAAATTCAAATAGTTCGCATCGAGAAATCCAACAGCACATCTCAAAAAAATGAACTTTAAAAAATTATCTCTTCTAAATATCACCTTTAAATAATTTAATCAATTTTTACATAAAAAGAGTATATACATATGAGGTGTGGATTGCGAGGAGTGTATTAAGACGACTAATTTCCATCCAGTCAGTAGGTATTTCCAATCAAATTCAGTAATAAACTGCTTGTTCTATCATATCTTGTGTTGTCCCAAATATTCGACTGAAACGGTGTAGAGTAATTTTTAGATTTTCGTGTTGTTGGTGTGTGTTGGGCTTTGCTTTGTGTTGGGGGAATATGATTGAGTACAATGACCTTTAGTATTGCAGTAAGTAACTTTAAAACAAAGCATATGACATGTAGTATCAGTACCTTTTCATATAGTAAATATTGACATTTGTTTGTGGTGATGTCAAATCCCTGTTACTTGAAAAAGATAATTTAGTTATACAATCTAGCTAGACTTTACTGCTTAGTTTTCTAATATTTCAAATAAAGCTGAATTAATTTTTGATTATAGATCGCGATGTTGTGTTATATCTATGACACATTAACAAGTTACTTAATGTGGCTAAATAGAAATAAAATGAAACAAGACATGTGTCACATCACATGTGTGATGTGTAAATGGATCTTACTAATTGGACGATGGGATTATGATTGTTGCTTTTTGCCATGTTCCAGAATATAGACCACTGAATTTGGATGGCGTTTGACTACCTAATTAATATAAACAAATTCAGCAGCCTGCATACGTGACGAACAGCACTGCACTAGCTGTAAAATGAATCGAGCGATTGCATCAAGCTCCAGAGGTCATTCCTCTGCATCTCCGTCGGCGTCTACGAGTAATTATCGAGAAGATGAAGAAGGAGAGCCCACCCCTCGACAGAGTCGGAAACGACCTGCTCCGTCGGCTTTTGCCGGCGAAGGATCCTCTTCCTCGGAGTATTTATCTGGATTACCTCTCAATGGGTATAGTTCTACAACGATTTCAACGGACCTTAATGAACCAGACATTGTGTGTTCAATATGCATGGACCGAATGAATGAACCCACGATTACTAATTGTGGCCATACTTATTGCCGGGAGTGCATATTAAACACAATTGCAATGAGTCCCCGATGTCCTAAATGTGGAACGCACTTAGTAAAGGAAAAATTGTGTCCTAATTTCGCCCTTGGAGATGTAATTTCGAGAATACGAAAAACAAATCCAAATTCTTTAAAAGCTGAGATTTATGAGTCAACGTCATCATCGCCAATGCCCTGTGTAGCGCCACCCAATGAAATTGTGAAGATACTAACGGATGCCAATTACGACAACTTGAACATCAGTGACCTCGACCGACTACTTTTAGTGTTGCACAGGAGGCGTGAAGTGATGGCTTCGGAAGACGAAGAATACAAGCGAAGGCTGACGCAGGAGTTTCTCTCACAGCTTTTGAAATTGAAGAATGCTCACTTGGAGCAACTAACAAGGGAGATATCCCTGATTAATAAGGATCTTTCTGTCCTGGACACTCCTGCTGTAAGCGTCCCCGAACCGGGATGCGCTTCGACAAGTAAAGACATGAAAGTAGATCCGTGTTCAAGTTCATCTGGATTCAATGTTCAACCTTTACGAAATGTTGAACTAGAACATCTTTCCCTCACGTCTCGCAAAAAGCGAATGTACAATCATTTTGATGAACTGACAAACGTGTACTTTGACACAAGGGGTGCAGAAACATTCGATAATCGAGTTTATGATGCCACAGTTCCTAATGGCCATGCGGAGTATGAAGACATAGAATCATTGGACAAGTTCAGTACAACTTTGTCACACATTACGCAATATCACGGTCTAAAGCCCCTTGCAACGTTATCGTACAGTGCAGACATGTTGTCCAATTCAAACATTGTTTCAAGCATTGAATTTGACAAGGACAATGAGTTTTTTGCCATTGCTGGTGTGACGAAGAAAATAAAGTTATTTGAGTACGTCAATGTGATTGGGTCAAACGTCGACATTCACTGTCCCAGCGCTGAGCTGTTGTGCAATGCAAAAATTAGTTGTGTTGCATGGAGTACTTATTATAAGAACAATCTAGCAAGTTCTGATTATGATGGTTGCGTGTCGCTCTGGGATGTCGGTGGTTGCACCAAAATAAGGTAAACGTTTAATCTGGATTTTAAAAATAAATTCCGATACTATTGCACAAATACTTTTTATAAATGATGATTAGTACTATAATTAATTTGTTTAAATTTTTACAGGAGTTTTGGAGCTATTAAAATTTTAGAATTGATATGAAAGTATGAAACTTACTTAATAAATACCAAAACTCTATACCGACTGTACGCCAAAAGCTGCTTGTTGCTTTTCATTGGTAAAAGTTCTATACGGTCTTAATAATCAAATCGTTATTAATAATATTTAAATAGGGTGAATATTTTCGACAAGATGTGAACGTCGTTTATATAATCAAAATCAATTTTGCCTTATCTGATTTATGATGATGGACGAGTTATTATTGTAATAACAAATAATTAATGTATTTACGTTTGTAGTTATGTATCTGTGTATATGTATAAATTAAATTTTTGGCGATCTTCCATAGTTTTTTTTTTTTTGTTTATTTCTATTTTTCAGTAAACTTAGTTGCTAATCTTTACAGTAAAAATTAAAAAAGGAAATCAAATCGAAATCACATGTGTAAATTTTATTTGATGGTTATTAAAAAATTAAGCACGCTTCATTTTATTTCAATCATGATGACATAAAAAACTTCTAGATGTGGGGAAATGTACTTAAATTTCAATAATTCTTGCTTTTAATTTCGGAGCCGCCTTGCCTTATTATATCATGTCTCTCTCATTTGGACTACGTTTATATTATTGTGATGAATTATTTTAATGGAACAGATTTTTAAGATTGTTTAATGCCGATAAATCTTCCAACAAATTTTATAAATAATTCACATTTCAATGTAATTGATTACTTAAGATAGTCCGAATCAAATTTGAAGACGGCGTATTGAACGTTGTTGCCTTCATGAAGAATTTGTTTCAGAAGGTTGAAGTTGTTAGCCAAATGCTTGATTCGAAGAACTGAATGTTTCTGTAGGCCATCCGCCAAAAAGTCGACCAACTAATATACCAAACAAAGAATTTTGATTAGATTGCTTGAAATAATTGAATAGACCATCATAACCAAATTAAACTTTATTAGCACTTACTTCAAAGTCGTGGGCACAGAAGTTATTTTTGCGAGAAAGATCCTGAGGTGAAAGTGGTGTCAGGGACGATGTCGTAGTTTCTTTGCATTTTTCATGGTTGTGATGAATGGCTTCATGTGCAAGACGGAGGGTTCTCTGTGCAAGCCATTTCTCAGTATCCAGTGCATAACTGAGCGATTGAAGCTCACTCAAGTGCAAGCTACCTACACCAACGCCACTCTTACCTTCAACTTTAAAGGTGTCTCTGTCTATTTCGCCACCTCGTTCCGCAAAGTGCACTAGCAAAGACAAAGCGTCCTCCCAATGGTCATCAGAGAGCTTGGAAAAGTAATTGGCAAATCCTGGGCGTTCGTGCTTCCAGTATTTAAAGTTGCTTGACTGAAATGAAACAAAGCCTATGAGATAACCGAATAGTAATATTATAGCTTAGGGTGTATAGATATGAGTACTAACAATGAGCAGGTAATGAATGGAGGTTTGTAAATGGTGAACAATCATCTCGCTTGTCTCATTGTTCAATCGTGGAAAGCCGCCCCATGTTGCTGAACAAATGGTTTCATCAGTGTTTCCATTGCCATCTACGACAGAAAGCAAATTATGATTATCATCAATTAAATTACATTTGAAAATATCTTTTTTTAAATTGCAATTTCACTGAATGGAAAAAAGTTTTTACCTGTTGGTGGGCACATTGTCCCATGCAACGTGCAATGAGCACTATTCTCATTGAAATTCGTGAAGAAGTTTCCATGTACGACACCAAACAACGCTAGAAGCGTCAAGATAAGTTTTTCTGTACCCATGTCTGTTCGAAAACTTTGTTGCAATTTTTTTCTCTTCTTTGCATACAAAAATATAAGATCACTGACAAACGCTTTGGATTTCAAGCTATCATGAGACGTACTAAATAGAAAAGAAGCACCTTTTTCATCCAGACCAATAAATGACCAATGATCACGTACACTTTGCCGATAAAATTGACGTTGATAATGATAACGTTTTATTTGTTCAACACAATGTTCATCCGAACAAAATGTTTAATGGAAACACAAAAAAGGAAAAGTTCACATAATAATTTCTACTGACGATCAAGTGCTTGTCTTTCTGACACTCCACGACTCCACACACCACCCAGTATTAGCAGTTTAGCACCACTAATGGTAACAGGTTAAGCAATGGAACATAAGCCCGTTTCAAGTGGAATTTCAATGCGTTATTGTCGTTGCTGCTCTTTGTCTGCCTTCACATTTACGTTTGACTTGATACGATACGATAAGTTGATCATCGCATTGCACGCAGCGAAAGTTACTCAGCTTTTTTTACTTGAAGTTTGCCTAAGAGAGAGAGAGAGAGATGTGGAGTTATGTGAAGTTGTCACATGTATGAACCAAGATAAGAGCAATATAGTTCGTGTTTTGTCACAATTACTAAAAACCCCTAACTCTATGCATAAATCTAGTCCAGCCCAGCTCGCGTTTTTACACTTATGCAGAAACAGAAACACAACTTACTTTACTTCTGCTATTACATATTACTGTGTTGTGATTGAGCAGTAGTACTGATCTCATTCCTCATCGTGTCATCATCTTTATTTCTTGCATGCACTTTCAGATGACCATGCCATATACTTCTCCACCGACCTCATGAAAGGTCAAAATGCATTTTGTAGTAAGTTTGGAATAGAGAAAAATATTTTTCTATTTTTGTGTCCAATTTTTAAAGAAAATGTTGCATGAAAATGCTTTAGGAATCAATCACTAGTCAAAGAGCATAAAGGCATAGTCAACAACATTAAGTGACAATAAAAGGAATTTCAGTCTTAAATTAATTTTTTTCCACTGAAAATGATAATATGAAATTCAAGCTTTACTTCACCGTTGTCGCATCTGGCATACATAATGTTCTGAAAAAAAAAAACATTTGTAAAATAAAACTGTAATGTGAAAATATCGTGTGGAATCTGCGCATCTAGTTACTCAAAACGAATGAATCATTGCCATTTCTTAATTATTGCACTTATTTACGACTTATTCTTTTCCAGAATTATATGCACCATGAACGTCATGTCGTGTCGAGTCATAGTCTTGGTCTTGGTGAATGTAAAAAAATAACCGATTCAATTACAGGGGTAGATATCAAACACCGTCAACATCATTATTATTTTTACTTATTGCTTGCTTGGCAATAACATGTTTAAACTGTGAGTGTGAGATAAGAAACGAAAGAAGCACAAACATGAGTATTATTAAGTAAATGTTCAGGATCAGCAATAACCATTTTGTTGTCGTCGCATCGTCTTTGTTCGAAGCTACAAAATTATATGTATAATATATGATAAAAACGATGGCAAATGATAATATGACGGCCATGTCAAAGTCATTCAACAATTTACTTGCTGGTCCATGAGATCAGTTCGTGTCCCGATTTTATTAACACTCTCGTAATTAGCTAAATAATGTTCTTTTAAAAAGCGCCTATCATGTTGGTTCACTTTGTCCAACAACATTAGCGAAATGAAACTATAATTTTCCGCATTTAAAGGGAAATTATTTTTAGTTTGGTTTCGCACGTTTGAAATTTTCATTTTCCATTTATTTTAAAATTCACTTAGAGGTCAACACAAAGGGCATTTTCTTTGGAGGCTGAGCGGGAATTTGTGAGCTTATGTGGGAAGGGGAAGATATAATTCTTGAAAATCACATTTCATTTCAAGTACATCTCTCTGTAGTCTATACATAATCATTTACAGACTTGGCATTTCATTAAACTATATTAAAATACAAATAAATAATATGAATGAAATCATTTATTTTTTCAGGGTCATTCTAATTAAAAATGCTTAAAAGTTCTTTAATGCATGCCTAAATGTTATTCACGGAATAATTTTAAGGAGTGTCGAGTGAATTAGCTTCCTCATCAAAAACACTTGCAAACCTATTAGCTTTTATTTTGATAAAAGATTTTGAAATTTTGAAGTGTTATGCACGTACAATAAAAAAAACTGTCAGTTGACTAGACGATAAAATATTCTGGAAACTCCTCCACTTGTTTCGTTCATGAAAATTATGATATTGTATTGTCATGAGATTTTGTGAAACTCGGTGGCGGCAACATATTGATTGACTTGTGTTGTGTCATTAAAAAATGTTTGTTTGATTGGCTAGTAAGTACTCAAGTAAAAATTCCATGTTTGAGATAAAGCTTTAAAGTGCTGAGTAAGCGATGCGATGTGACTATGT
>JAHZMX010003203.1:0-29303 GCA_027743895.1 Seira musarum
GATAGGAATACTACTCTTCCTAAATCGTCGTGAGAAGAATGGTGCATTATTGTTATTCCCCGACAGCACTTTGCATCTCTCAGGTTTTCTGAGATGAGCTGCTGGCTGATGTAGTCTTGTCTAACAAAACAATCTTTTCCAATTTTTTCTGTTAGCAGAATCCAGTAAAGGAAAAGAAAACAAATTGAAAAAGATTCAGTTTGAAACGATAGGCAAGTAGGTAGTATATCGTGTGAGCAACAAGAAGAGTAAACGTTTCGTTACCGCGAAATTATTATATTTTTTTAGAAAAAAAACTTCAATTGAAGAAGTAACTGATTTTTTCTTCCTTCTGTCTGACTGACAGTATGAATGCGTGCATCTCTATCTCTCTCCGGAGTACAACCTAGCTTAAACCCATGAGTATTTTTTTTTGCATTCATGATCATTGATCATGATCAACCATTATCATCATTGCCAAAGCCAAAGCAATCTTACCGTGAATGAAGATCCTTATTTGTCGAAAGATACGATAGAAAAGCGAGAAGAAGATTTGTGATTTGATCATGAACACATATACCTAATAGCTCGGCTTTATATGCGGAAACTTAACCCTGTCTCAGAAACAGGCATGAAGAACAAACTTTTTTGTGAGTTTTTTTCCCCTAAAACTAGATAATGTATGGTACATGCATCCTATCATGATCGTCATCGTCATTACATTCGATTCTCCATACATACAGAAATGTGAGTAATCATGAAAACGATTAAAGCTATAGTTGTATTGTGTCATAAGTCTACCTTTTAGAAAAAATCAGAAGTACGCAATACAGAAATGTAATGTACATATTTCGTATAATTTGTAGGCATTACGATTAAAGCTATAGTTGTGTTGTGTCATAAGTCTACCTTTTAGAAAAAAATCAGAAGTACGCAATACAGAAATGTAATGTACATATTTCGTATAATTTGTAGGCATTTAGGTTATGTGTTGTTGGAGCAATGACAGCAATTCAACAAATTCTTCCGTCACTCTTAAGTACGATTCTGGTGGAGTGACAAAGTATAATTTGCTCACTCAACTGAAAAAGGAATATCAAGGTAGTTCACAAGAAACATGTCTGAACAACCTTATTGTCAGGTGTTTCGTTCACCACCGACCGACGGGAGTGATTATGGATTTTTCATGGGAACGTAGACACAAAACTTTTCTCTTTAGATTTTATTTTACCAAAAAAAATCTTGGTAGTTTATGAGCAGATTTTTTTTGTGCATAATAACTTTTTTTTCATGGAAAAAAATCTTTTCTGTATAGTTCATGACAGAAACAGATGCACAGGTGACGAAAGTACGAAAAAAAATTATTGGATCTGCAATGAACAGCGCCTGTTGTCTGCATGACACATAAAATTCGTCGAATAAAAAAACTCTCGTTTTTAAAGAATTTTAGTCTTTGTTACTCAAAGTATTACGCGTGTACACATACTTCAATGCAAACTTCGAAAATAACAATAATGATGGCTCTTGCTAAAAGAAACTACTTCTTCTTTATTTCTTGTGTGGCTCTGGTTTGAGGAATGAAAGGGAGAGGCATTATGCAAATATTATATCATATCATTTTCTGCTTTTGACAATGTAAATATGAACGAACAATAATAATGGCATATTTTCTCTCGAAAAATGTAAGTATCTGCGAAGTAAAGATGGGGCAATAATAATGAATAGACGTTTTGTTATGCTTTCAAATTGAGGAAACAATAAAAAAAGTGAGCATTGTGCTTTTCTCCCGTCTATTACGATTTTTTTGTTGTTGTTGGGTCAGATTACACTATATAATATTTTTTGTGAGTTTTGCATAATAACAATGCAATCGAGAAAGATCATTGTTATCGAAAAGATGATGATAAGACCTGTATCATAATTTACTCAGAAATAATAAAAAAAATGTTTGCCTCAAGCAAGTTTTTTGTTCCTTTGTATTTTCCCAGCGCGGCAGTACATTCTCCTTCCTTTCGATCTATCTCAAAATGCTTGAATAATAAAATCCATATCTAGGAAATCCAGTCATTTAGATGAAATGGAGGAGCATAAAGCAAGATTAGTTTGATTTTAATAAGTTTCTGTTTTAATGCGAATTATTCACCGCAAGAAAATCTCCGGTTCTCGCCCAGATGGAGAATTCCTAATGCGTAGCGCAGCATTCCATTTGAATGTGAACAATGATAGACCAGGGCAAACCAGACAAGGCGAAAGCTGTGTGAGATAATGTCAAATCCACTTGTCACTTCCAATCCCACACCGCACACAAATGTACACTTGAATAATAAAATCCATATCTAGGAAATCCAGTCATTTAGATGAAATGGAGGAGCATAAAGCAAGATTAGTTTGATTTTAATAAGTTTCTGTTTTAATGCGAATTATTCAATGCAAGAAAATCTCCGGTTCTCGCCCAGATGGCGAATTCCTAATGCGTAGCGCTGCATTTCATTTGAATGTGAACAATGATAGACCAGGCCAAACCAGACAAGGCGAAAGCTGTGTGAGATAATGTCAAATCCACTTGTCACTTCCAATCCCACACCGCACACAAATGTACCATACCATCAAACCACACACACTACAAGACAAGACACCACCCAAGTCGTTGATCTGTTTTATATGGAAATTATCGATTTCATGCCGTAAATATGAAAACTTTCCGGAGATTTTCTATTAGATTACCATAATGTTTTAACCCAATCTCCCATTCAAATCTGAAGAGGAGCCATCGCCAATGAACATAATCACCATCTTTCCTAAATGAGAATGAGAACGAGCGAGAACATCTTTGAAAAGCCTGCATTTTAAGAACATTTCCGTGTTTTCATTTCACTTTTCCAGGCCGGTCATTGACCCCGTCAAAATGGAATATAAAAAACATGTGGAACTACTCGATTTATGAATGTTGTGGTAATATATTGAATCGTGTAAATTGGAATATGTGTATTCCGAAAAAAAGAAATCCATCTTCAAAATATGCGAGACAGCAGACATTCTATTAGCACCCCGTGAAAGCTTTCCAAAAGAGATAGCGCTGAATGAGTGGCATGAAAGGGGGTAATGACGGTGACGGGTGGAAATGGGTTTGAAAACGGAGCAAGAATTTAAACGTAGTATTTCACACCAACATTCTCAAACAATTTTTTACGGACAAAGAAAGGGTGATGCAGACAAAGGGAAAATAATAGGTTCATGGATTAGCTTGCTTCTCCAGATCTTTCTGGAAGGTTTACATGAAGAGTTGCAAAAGTAGAACACATTCAAACTTCTTGCTTTATTGGAATGTGGGCAAGTAGAAATGAAAAAAGTGAATTCAGGAGAGTTGATGAAATAAAATTCCCAGAGTTTTGCAAGAACAAGTTACTTCCGTGTCACGGGAATTTGAACCTTTTTATGGAAGTGGAACACTCAAACCAAAATAACTTGTGCTTGTGCAGATTTTTTAAAAAGAGAGTACGTTGCTAAATACAGACACATTTTTTGGAAACATTGCTAAAGTCTCTAACCACATTGGTTACAACTACCAAAGTGTCTCATCATCATTATCTCCCATTCATGATGATGAATACACTAGGGGAAAACAAGATTTTGTTTGCTCTAAAATTATCTCCCTGTATATTTTATCTGCGACTTACTCCATCCGTCTATTCTGATTGGATCCTTATCTCGTATTCACGATCACATTTTACTTTTATCCTTTTTTGGAGTGAGACATGATAACGATGAAAGCATCAACTTTTACTAAAAATACGTGCTTTAGCTTTATTCGACGGTCAATGATTCTGGTCTGGTAATTGCTTTGCGTGTGAAAACATGTGACTTTTATTTTAAAGTGACAAAATGTCACAAAAGTAGTTTTATCACGACGGTATAGATACCATCTAGGACAACGTGATCATTGAACGTAAGAATCCTGATCATGAAATTAATCGTCAATGCATAAAAAAGTGGGTCAGATTTTGACGCATATCGAGTTACAGAGCTCATTTTTAATTAAGACTAAAATACTTTGATCAAGTTCAATCAACAATCTACTTGAATTCTAAAATATTTAAATCCGTTTACCATACAAGGAAGGTCACGTATAATAAATTTTTGTTAGACTACAATAGTTGCTGTTGCTTGCTGAAGTGCACAAAGATCAAGAAGAGTAGAAAATTGACTTGAATAAAATCTCCTTATCCATTTCTACTTTCCGATGTATTTGTTGAATCCAAATTCCAAATCGAGCGTAAAGGGGAAATTGGCTTTCTGAATGTGAAAATGATACGGACATTGAGTTCTTTAGAGATACACAGCCTAGGAATTTCTTTCTTGTTTATTTTTCAAAAGTACATACTTATATTCCCCGAGGATTTTTTTATCCTACGTAATTCCAAATTCCAAGATATCAAGAAAGGATCTCAAGATGTAGATCAGGAAAAGGACCATAAAGAACAAGTTTCCTTCCATGGGATTGTGCGTTTGAAAATGTACAAGAAATAATCTTCAAAAACTTCTCCATCTCAAGGGAAGAGGAAGGCCTTCTTGAGAAGACAAATTGAGTTGGTTACATTTGTTGCGAAATTAGAAAAAAATGTTGGACTATTGTTGAGCGAATCCTATTTTTGAATGGGAAAATGAGCTAGCTCTAGCTCATGATGATGATGCAACAAAAGCGCAGTTGACGTAGTTGCATAAAAAAGGTTCAGAAGAATGGGATTTCTTTTCATGAACTACTTTCTTTTCCGAAGTAGTTCGTCAAGACTTTGTATCATCTTTCCGTAGAACTACTACCCAATTATCATTATGAAAAGGGAAAAGTAAATACTATAATGAAAGTTAGATGATTCTTTTCCAGGAATGCCATTTTATCATAGAAATTGGCTACATTCACCAACAAGTTATGCGTGTCCTTCAAAGAGACAAAACAAAAGTATTACATTTGGCATGATGTAAGTAGAAGTACAAAATGGGAATTTGAGATCTGTCATCGTCATCACCAAGGCTCGATGTTCGTTAGACAAGTCCAGGACAAATATAATGAATACATGAATCCATACACTTCACAAAAATATAAAGCAAAATGAGAAACAGACAAAGTAACTGGATCAGATCAAATTAATCTGCACTAGTGGAGTAACAGAATGACTGTGTGTATTCATGCTCGTACATAGTGCTTTGACATTAACCCGAAGATCCGTAGAAGTTGATGGAGTGACGACAAACCTAAGAGGATTTGTATTAGTAGCCTTGAATTAAGGCCAATGTCCATGTCTCCACGAATGAGTGACTCTAATCACAATAAAATCTTTTACCAGACTCACACATGCAAGCAAGTCTTCATGACTATGATCACATATCTCTAACCCATCGACCTATACACATAAATGACGACATACAAATACAAACATGCCCTTATTTATTTCATTGCCAATTGCCACTCTAACGACAACTTTCTCGGAGGGAGGAAATCATTCTGGAAAATATACGAGTCTGCCGGAAAAGATAAGGTTTTACGATGACATTAATACGACCCTAGTTACTGCACGCATGGTGAAATATACTTGTGCTCTATTTCATTCGGTGACGTGACATTGTTTTGGATATCTTTCAACTTTCACATTTTTAAATACTTTCTTTCACCATCCCATCAAGCAAATATACACGTGGAGTTTTGACCATTCATTCAAATGCTGGTGTATAACACGCGCTCGCTCACTTCATGAACTGAATTACATTCGGTTGAAGGGATGGAAATAATGACGTACCATAAAGGAGCTTATGACTTTTTTACTTCTGAGCGATGACGCAAGCCTGCTGGAAAAGCTTTCCAGATTTAAAAAAAAATATTCAAAGACCTGCATCTTAAGAAGGTTGAAAAGAAGGATTCTCAAAATTTAATAAGGCAGCAAAATGGCAGGTAAAAAGTACCTATTTAGGTATCTATGTATCACCTTTGTTCTTTCATTTCTTTAATTTGGAAAACTTACACACTGGATTTTCTTCTCCTCATTTGTATTTGGGTTGACATCCCGACTCCCACATAAAAATCTACCACCAACATAAAAGAGAAAATGTGCCTCATCGCAGCTAAATCCAGTTTTAATTAAAGTTGTGAAATGATGTGGAACTTCCGAGCACTTCTATCGCTTCAATGTCACAATCCCTCTCTGTTACAAAGTTGTACAAGGAGTTTTGAAAGCTTTTCCAAGCACTCGCTCACTCAATGAATGTTGTTGTCTGTTGTCAGACTCGGGAAAAGTTTTAACTCTTGAGTGAAATAATATGTCATACAAAAGGAAGTAATGGTAGTAATGAAAGGAATCTCGTTTTCTTTCATTGTTTACCAACTTATTCAATAGCGGAGTAGTAGCACTTAATTTCGTCTCATGGACAAGCCTTCACAACTTTTCCTCGATTCAACCAGTTTTCACTAAATTAAAGGGCATAGAATTGTAATCATGTCATTTAAAGAAGAAAGCACCTCCACCACCGCCAGCTTATTTCCAAGTCAATTCTCATCTTGTGCTGGCTAATAACTTGAAAATACGAATCCATATACTCCAAAAGTAGAGCTTTAGGCAAAAATGCTTGTAAGGATGTGTACTTCAACTGAATCGTACGTAGTAATTCATTTCTTTTAGCTGTCACGTGCAAATGAAAAGTTGAAACATCAAGAGACAAAGCTACGCTATGAATAGAAATGGAATCTACGCGATGTGATATAATGCTTTCCTTTCATCATATTTGATGTCAATAGTTTCCCCCAGTTCAAGGTTCGTCGCATGTAATAACGAGAAAATTAAGCGCCCTTGACAATGTTACCCACCATTTACTCCACTGTCCTGCGTTTGAAAGACAAGTGGAGCGGAGGAGTATCAATATAGATTTTGTAGGAGTATGTGGGCGTTGATCCTTAGGGTGTTTACGTTTAAACAAAAAAAACATCATCTCTGCAGCGTTTGCCTTCACAAGATTTAAATTTTCTGGGTTTATTCTTGGAAGGATGTACGCGCTGGTGCTCAGTTATACCCGACCCCAGGGTGTTGCGGGAACAAGATTTCCTAAAAGAAGAGATTGTTTCTACGAGAAGGGCTCATAAATTTTCCGTTCCCTTTGAAATTAAACTCCTTCAGCTTGGCTCACAAAGTGGAGTGAAGATTGCATTAGTATATGCTGAATTTGCTCTAAATACATACTTGTGTAGTAAAAAAGCTCCTCGAGGATAGCCACTTTGTTTGTGTTTTTAATTGATTTTCAGGGCTTTTTCCATGTTATTAAAACTGAATTTGATTCTCAGTATATGTAATTTTATGTAATAAAAATTAGCTTTGAGTTCAAACTTATTGAGTTAAAGCAAAATAAGGCACATAACAAATTGTTTAGGTACCTATTATGCAATCGATTAATGTTTTACCTTGTGAAGGGCTTTTAATAAAAAGTTTTTTAGAAAAAAACTTACGTCGCCCCTCAGCTTTTACTTTTAATTAAGTTCTTTGTGTACTGTTCATATTTCACTTCGCTAGGTTTTATTTCATTCTTTCCCGAACTCTTTTCGCCTGCAAACCAAGTGCGTGAAAAAAATCTATATTATTTTGATCTAGGAAAAGTACTTCAGGTGCAGGTGATTCGAATTGGATTGGTCGATCAACTTGTAAAAAAGTTGATTTGTAGAAAGAACAAAAACAGAAAACATATTCACAACTGACGCTGACAAAGTAAAACTTAATTCACTGTAATAATCAGACATTTTTGCCCAAAGGATTCTTTTCAGAAAAATTGGAAATGTGTTACCATCACCGGAATAAAACTCGATATTTATTCTCATTTTTTGTGCTCATGTCATGACTCATGGAAGACAACATTCTTTTATGATGCCACCTCCAATTACACTCGGCACTCCGAATTTTTCTTACTCCCTGCTCCAAACACGTTCATTTTATATCGTGCATGACTTCAGTATATTTTCCTAAAGCATCCCGGCTATTTTTTGCCTTGTTTAGAAATTATTTATGCATTTTTTATCAAGATCAGCGAATAAGGAAGGGTGGTGTTCACATTCACGCTACTTGGATAGGTATTTAAGAGGAGCATATCGTACAGTTTTTTCTCTTATGAGCATAAGAAAAAGTAGAAAGCAAGTTTTTTTTTCAAGAATAACAAATCCAGTTTTGCCAGTTGTCGCAGTCAAAAAAGTAGACGAGTAAAAACGTGTCTATTCTGTTGTGAAATCAAGATAGGTGAGGGTAAGCTCTCCAACTGTCTGCAATCTGTAGCCTGAGGATTACTACCAACTCTGAAATCTGAAGTTGTTTTTGTTTAACCTTATGAATACAACTACAACATTGATTTCCGTTCTTATTCGAGTGTTGTATTTGTTTAGTCAAAATAAATATCGATGAAGTATAATAATAGAGACCTGAAGATGCTCATTAGCATTTAATATCTTTCCTGATATGGTTTAATTGAAGCCGTCAAAGAGACTACATAATTGAACTGACTCTCTGCAGCCCTGAAAGCAATCAATATATCAACTTTATCTTTTAATAGTAGTAGTCCATAAGATAGAGAAGATCTTGTGTGAAGACGTCATCTGTGAAACGGAAAAATTGCTATTCGATTAGCTCTAAAATTACTCAAGTCAATTCAAGGTTACCTACAAAAGTCCAATGGTCTCTTGTGAAGTGAAAGGAACGCTTCAATATTTTTGAAAGCATTTAATTTGCCATAAAATGAGAATAAAGTACCGCTTTATGCTCGTGAGAAATTGGTATTTTTGGCATGAATAATTGTATTCAAAAATTGCATTTGTCAGTCCCGTGGTTCTATTGGTCCTATTGGTTCTTCCGGTACTGCATCCTTATCCTTCAATACATGAAAAAGAAACTACTTATCTCAATCTTGTTAGAAAAATTAAATTACGATTTTACGACTGATATACAATGGTGTAAATTCGAACTTGTTACAAATAAATGTAGCGCAAAAACCAGGTTCCTTAAAATTATGTCCAATTTTTTTCTTATTGGCTTGTTAGATAAGCTCTAACACTTTGCAAAAATACATTTTACACTAACATGAAGCGAGAGTGCCTAACGCTCATGCATTATTTTATTATTCACTAGTTCAATTCAGTTTTTTTCTAAAGATTTTGTGCCTCTTTCTTTAAAGAAGAAGATCGAATGGCTGATAAAGATGGTAATGATTGCAGTTGAAAAGTGAACGTACATATTCTTATTTCCCGACACGCATGCGTTCAAAACCTATTTGAGAAGTGTAAATTATATATATTTTTCTAGACAAGATGCAGAACAAAGTGAAAAGTAAAGTGAACGAACCAGAGTGTAGCCTAATCAAAGGGAAATATCATGATTACAACTGTAATGATCCTTATCTCAAGGGCCGATACACTCCAATTCCCGGAGAAGTAATTAGTGCGGAAAGTTGCTATAATTCTCGAGGGTATTAGTACTTTCAAAGGTCGAATGAGCAAAATTTGCATTAGCTTTAGTCGTGCGAGGTTTATTTTTATGTGCAAACATTTCGGATTATATTTTGAAATTCAAATTTTGAAAGATTGATTATTATTTATTATTAATTTATGCACTGGTTCTTTCTAAAATAGTATGCTAATGCTAAAGAAGCAGAAAATAGAATTATTAAATTCAGTACCTATTTTCTCCTTCAATATACTCAACATGATGATGACGTACGTCAATTTGACCAAAACTGCCATTTCTGATGACAACAAAAACAACAACAGTTAAACCAGAGTCTACATCAAACCAAAGCCAATTAAGAAAACGTCCCGTTGTACTTCCATTCTGATACAATTTTATTGATTTCATTTTCCTTTTGAAACTGATGAAATTAGTACACTGCTTGTTAAATCTACTCATTTGAGGAAATCAAACCGCTCACCACCAACGAATATTGGCAATTACTCTGTTACCGCCAACTATCTGGCTCATATCATGAATGCGGGGTGAAGTAGCAGTATTTAGCCAAAATAAGTCTACAAACTCAGCATCAACAACATTTCACCATCATTAGCGACGAAAATTGTTAGGTAAAAATTAATCAAGAAATAAAACGGCTTCTTTTTTTAAAACCCATTCACAAATAAATCCTTCTAAACTTGCTCTTCACTCATGTCCTTCTATCTCTTGATTTTCTATCCTTATCAAACCGTATCATTACTTGTTTGCTTGCAACCGGTTAAAAAAAAGCAAATTAATCTTTTTGCCATATAAATAAATACTCCACAAGATGGACGGTCCAAAAAATAAGGAAAAAAAGCAAAACCAAGCCTAAAGAGATGTTTTATGATTCAGTCCTGTTCAAGCTCATTATCAGGAAAATGGTGAAATTGAAATCATGTATCATCATCCAAATGTGAAATTACACTTAAAAGTAATTAATTTTTCTTAAACTGGCTTCCTCTTTGATTAGATACTTTGCAGACGTTGTAAATCTTGTCAAATTATTTTTTTACGATGATTAATGCACTTACTCTGCAACTTAATCAGGCTCTTCCATATGAAATAAAGCCCAGGCTACTGTACATGTTTATTGCAAAAAAAATTATCTTCGTCTCAGCCATTTTTAGATTTTTTGCGGAGTGAACCAGAATTTAATTAATTTTAGACATCAAAAAGTGAGATAGTTGTGTAAACACAAAGTATTGTTGGCTAATTAGTCTCGGTTTAAAAGAATGGTTAATACTTATCCTGTCACGTGCATCCCTTTTTTACCTAAAAATGTAAACATTGAAGCCTATTCTGTAACTGCATATACGATTTACGTGAGCCTGAATCAGGTAACTGTATTTTTTTATTCTGTGATGCCATAAATAAAACTTTGATGTTGAGAAACCTGAACTTTTACAAAAATCATAGTCAGGAAAGAAACATTAAAATGCATCTTGCAACAAACAAACAACAAACTACGCAATACAAGAAAAGCAGTAAAAAATGCATTTTAAAAGAGCGCCTGTTGCATCTAAATGTTACACAAGATAAAATTAATAAAGAAATTGAGCTTCATTTTGAAATGAATTTTTTTAAATAACCAAACTTGTTTATTGACTTGCCCGATTTCACTGCGATTTAGGTATTTGAAATTTTTTCATTGGGCCATTGACCAAAAAATTAAGGATATGTTTTTAAACAGCCTCATTTACTTTCATATCTGTGTCATTGGTGCAGCAGGCTCGGGCTCTGAGTAAGTGATTGAGGCAATGGAAAATCAAGAGTATTGAATTACGAAAAAATCTAACTCAATCAAAACAGTAATAATAAAAATTGAAAGATTCAGAGATTTTCAGATAAGATAACAATCTTTTTCGGCAGCTTACTAGAAATAATTTTTTCGGGTTCAAGGTCTGGTTTGCTACAATGATGCATTTTTTATGTTGATTTGCATAAAAGAGCGCCTGTTGCATCTAAATGTTACACAAGATAAAATTAATAAAGAAATTGAGCTTCATTTTGAAATGAATTTTTTTCAAATAACCAAACTTGTTTATTGACTTGCCCGATTTCACTGCGATTTACTTGAAATTTTTTCATTGGGCCATTGACCAAAAAATTAAGGATATGTTTTTAAACAGCCTCATTTACTTTTATATCTGTGTCATTGGTGCAGCAAGCTCAGGCTCTGAGTAAGTGATTGAGGCAAAGGAAAATCAAGAGAATTGAATTACAAAAAAATCTAACTCAATCAAAACAGTAATAATAAAAATTGAAAGATTCAGAGATTCTCAGATAAGATAACAATCTTTTTCGGCAGCTTACTAGAAATAATTTTTTCGGGTTCAAGGTCTGGTTTGCTACAATGATGCATTTTTTATGTTGATTTGCAACTTCTCAACTCAAGATGACTTGAATAAAAATGCAAAAACTTGCAAAGAGGCACTACTACATTTAGGTACGTATTTTTAAGTGGTACAAATAACAAATGATGCAGTTTGACACAACCGGGTGAAGAGAAGCTATCGGTTTCAATTCTTTCATTCTTAAAACGCGGGCAGTTGTGGAAGGTTAGTTCTAAGTTCTACTTAATGAGATTACACGCTAGAGAATTCCATCGCAATGCACTGAATTATGAATTAGCATAAATAAGTGATTAAGGATTATATAATGTAAGTTAGAGCTAACTCACCTGATAAGGTATCTCATGTTGTTGTTCACAGAGTAATTACTTGCCTAAGTTTTAATTGTCTCGTTGATACTTCAAACTGATTATTTCTATCGACAAATGCATCAGGCATCTTGCTTACCAATAGAATCCCGTGGCATTGTTCACAGTTGTTAGTTCTCACGTGGAGTATTTGCAGTGGGACTTATTCTGTTAACTCATTCATTCTGTTAATTTCACCTAGTCTGCCATTAAATTTTCGTCTCTCAATATTCATTGCTTCAAACAAATTGCTGTACAATTAAATAATGAAGTGTGCGACCAAATTAATTAACGTCTTCGTTTGAAGCTCAAGTAGTTTGTAATTGTCATTATTATTTGCAAGCATTTTTACTCAATCCTTGGTTTCTGACATGTCGAATGTCACTTAAGAATTGAAATTAATGAACGAAGCAATGGTAACTGGCAACTAGTTGCTTCAAATCATTCAATGACAATGATCATATAATTGATTTCTTATAATTAGTATCTTTTGACGTAAAACACAGATTGTCCCTGACCTTCCACTTCATGTCCCTAAATCATGGGTTGAGTCACTGAAATAAATCAAGACTAACTAATAAAATAGACGTGTTAGTTTTTAGTCATCGACTACCACTTATGTCAGTACAGCGTAACTTCAGTTTCTGTCAGAAAACACGCAAATACGGATTTAGTATCAATTGAATCAACAATGATGAATAATTTAAATATTTTCATGTACTCCACTAAATAAATAAACCTTGGTGTAACATTGCGATCATGATTCATGATTATGTATGAACAAGCTAACAAGAAAAAAATTAGAAGTTATCAAACTAATAATAAACACAAGTAAAAACTCGATGATTAATTTCTTTTTCACTATTCACTGCAAATGAATAGTATGAAATGAATGTAATAATCTCAGTCTATCGTAATAGTAATCAAAAGCACGATTGTTGGGGTAAATATAAATGCATAAAACTCCTTACTTAAAATCATTCAAGATTAGGGATTCGTGAAATCGTTATTACCACGTTTATGATTTAATGCTCTTGTCTGGTCTGCAGGGTACCAATAAGTACCTCCAAGCCAAATAATGCACTTGGTCTATGAGTTCACAGGGGAGCAGTCAATGAGCCTGAAGCGTTTAAGGCCAAGTCAGGTTGAGTTGAAATTGAGGCTCAGTCAGCATTGTATTAAATCTGTGCTAAATATCTGAATGCATTAAATAATCTAACCTCCTCTACAACAACTCCCATTGTTTAAGCTTTTTTTCACACTCATTGATTTTCTTGAATCATTTGCCTCGATCACATAAGAGGTAACAATAATTCCTCAATAAAAAAGTATAATAATTGTAATAATAAAAGCATATGGCACAGAGCACACCATAGGGTCATTTTCCTCGCCGCATGTTTTATACCCCTGCCTGGTTTAGTTGCCCGATAAATGCAATTTATCACCATTACTGTTTAAAATTAGATTAAAAACAATGACTACAAATTAAATAATACCTAAAAGCATTTCATTCTCCGCAAAAAAATACCGACATTACTTTTTTAGCAATTTAGATCTTTACAGAGTGAGCTTTTGCTCTTGCTGATTTTTTTCAGCGACTTTTGAAAAAGCGAGTCAAATCCTCCTTCAATTTGAAAAGGATTTTTTTGGCCTACTTTTAACCGTGACTTTAAAATTTGAACGTGCATGTAAATGCTCGCGTAACTTACACATTTTTTCTGTGATGAATGAACATATGTTTTCTTCTTCAGTGATTTGATTATATTATAGCTGCGTTAAAAGTCAAGATGATGATGATGTTGATGATTGGGTATGAATGGTACAAGAAAGAGTTGCACATGTACCAATGTACCATCATCCATTGTGTTGAATTTCGTTTATTATGGAGCACTTAAATAACGATTTTTGAACAAGATTTTGCAATAATTGCTTAAAGGCTTAAATACAAGTTGCGCATAATATTTAGATTTTTCGTTATTACATCTCATCTCACAAATGAAGAGGACAAGACAACGTGAGTGAATGAATGTAATATAGAACTACTTATACTAAAAATCTTTTTTCAATTGAATAGTAAAAAAATGAAGACAACCCAAACCTAGCAATATCCACATGTTATGCTGTATAATATTAGCTAATTCAGGATTTACAACAACTCCACGATTATTTGGAGGTTCCTTATTAGACATTGTGGTGTGGTGTAATAAGCTTGATGCTCGTTGTTCATGGCAAATTAGTTATCCTTTTCCTTGGGACAGGACAGGTAAACAAGGTATTAAACTAGAGACGAAAGGATTTGGCCGCTCCGTTTGTGATTTTATGAATGTAATTTAGTGACTCCCTGGAGTGCCTCATCAAAAAGCAATATTACTGGTAGGGTACCGTACTTATTTGCAAATTCAACAATTCATCAGCATTCTCAACATCCTTTACATCAAGGCTTAATAAACCAGACTCTCGGGCAGATTCGACTTTTTTTTAGATAAAATACATCACGAAATGGAGTAATGAATGAACAAAAGCATTGGCATTTTTCATTCTGCAAACTAAAAGCTAGCGAGATTTTTTTAGCAAATTTTTGCGTGAAAGAGGATACGTATTTGTTTAGTGTACTACGGTAATAACATCACTGTTTTACGCTTCAAGCGATTCTGTCAACTGTAACAACATCTCCAATGAAAAAAGATGTTTTGTTTTACATGAAGGCATACAGAAAATGATGAAGGTATTTTGCATAAGTAATGACAGCAAAAACGTGAAAAACTTCACCTCACACTTTACAAAATTCAGAGCCCTGGGGAGTAAAAAAAGACCAGGACGAAATTACTGACTTGTTGGACAACCTGAGACACGGACTAAAGTTTTGTTTGACTTTGATTTTGTTTTTAGTTGAATTGAAATTACAATGTAATTACAGCAACAGCAGCATGACATTTAAAGTAGAGCATTGGATGCACCGTGTGCCAATGGATTGGATTGGAATTGAGGAGGGACTTTATTTAGTTGTGTTCATTTACAACAGACATTGTTTTCGCCCTGTGGTAAAGATGGGCTCGACAAGATAACATTTGCAAATGATCGGCATTAGTTGTAAGATTGTTTAGGTCAAACGGGACTTTTATGTGTTTAAATGTATTGTAAATCAAGAAGTATTCAATTTTCCCGTAAAAATGCATTTTAATTTGTAATTTAGAAAGCAGACTTAAGGCCTTAGTCAATGCAAAAACATACCTACCTATTTGTTTGCAGTTATTTTGAGAAACTTATCGGCTTTAATCTATCTT
Source organism: Seira musarum (assembly GCA_027743895.1). Classification (NCBI taxonomy): domain Eukaryota; kingdom Metazoa; phylum Arthropoda; class Collembola; order Entomobryomorpha; family Entomobryidae; genus Seira; species Seira musarum. Next base: position 15,465 of record JAHZMX010003203.1, read on the forward strand.
TTTTTTTACGGAGGACAAAGCGTAGCCTGAGGCAAATAAAATTGGTTTTGTACCTGATTTTAATATCGAATGTGCTTAGAAGACACCGATTAGATTACTTCTCAATTCATATAATGGCCTATTTTGGACGAGGCAAAGACGACGCGACTCTCTTCATAAACGGTATTATCAAGATGTTGAACACTTGTTCGGCAAAAAGCACTCCTCTTTTTTGTTTTAAATAATTTGTAGAAAAACGTTTGACATTTGACACAGAAAAAAAAATCCGATGATGCGTTTGCCTCTTTTGTTGCTTTGTGCCTTATTACTTTGGAAAAATTAGAACCTCTCTGCCGCATGCATGATGACGCATGATTTGTCGTATTTAACAAGTCAAGTCGGTATTTTGTGCGTATGTAAGTAAAGTATTTAAATAAGCAATTTTTCAAACAACGAAACTCATCCCAACGGTTTTGTCAGGTCTGAAAAAATGACTAAACATAAAGAGGAGAACAAGACCAGCAAGACAAGAGAGATTTGGAGTGAAGATTAAGATGGCTATCGTAAGGAATTTGAGAAGTATGTTGCAATGTAACGACCATGCCTTAAGAGCTACGTCTTTATCATAATGACGATCTCACATCTTGATTGATAAATGACCCTGTGCGAAATATGGAATATTATTATGTACGTAACTTTAGTTAGCTGTATCTTGGAGTAAAAATATTTCTACATGGAAGAAAAGTTGCAAAAGCTGATTATGATGATGGAGGTATCTATTCTACTAAAAAAATCATTTCATTCATGGTGATAAACATCGTTCCGTTAGCACCTCCTCATGCTCCAGAATTTATGAGGTATGCCAAATTAAGATAAAAAACAACGTCTTAATATCTTAATGCTTATCCCTATCTCATCATTAAATCGCTATTTAATTTCTCAAAACTTGTCCTTGGACAATTAACTGTCGTGACTTATGACTTTATGACTGGCTCTGGGAGACAGAGAAGACGATGACTTATGATAAACGGGCAATGAGTGAGTAAGTGAGTGAACTTATATCTTTAAAAAAAAAACTTTCAAAATGATTATGAGTTTGGTGTGGCAAAGAACAAAAGATTGTTCCCTATAGTCTAACCTGGCACCACTTGTCCACTTTCTAGTACGCCGGTGGCACTGTCATGGCATTTCATCATCACATCAGATGACCGGATTCAAAAGCAGCAAGTACTCGTGAAATGACCTCCTTCCATTTATATTGAAGTATAAATAGCTTTTCTCAAATTTAATTATTATTGTTCTTCTTTGAATTTCACATTTTATAGCATTTCTGAATCAAGAAGAAAAGACATAACGTTGTGATGAGTTTTGCTGAGGTGTGTGTGGCGTGGCGTAGCAGGCTGGCGTTGTAATAAACGCAGCAAATTATTGTCCTGAGGAAGCTTTAGTGCGTGTCAACACAAATCACAACATTTTAATTTCTTTTCACTTTCTTCTTTGTGTCCTCGCTGAATTATGACTTGGCAGGCGAGGCAGGAGCAGGAGGACAGGAATAAAAGTTTTCTTGTGTGTGTCGCAATTTTTTTTTTCGTAAAATCAAATGAGAGTATTTTTTATTCATGCAATTTGCTTCTTTGCAATGAGCATTTTTACAGCCAAAAGCGCGAAAAGGAATGGTTTTAAAATATCACTTTTTCCTCTCCTTCTTCCCTTTCTAAATTAATCGCTTTAATGGAGGCAAAGTGATATGGTTCCGCCATTCTGAATGTGCTTGCTCAAGACTCAAAGTTTGCATGCATATTAATTGGCATTAATAAATGGAGTCTGTCATATAACTCAACTCTTCGAGGATTTTTGCAGATTTTGACAGACTTTGCACAAAATATTTAACGATGTACTAAAGTGGTATTAATGGAGACATAAAAAACCTTATGTTTGGGAGGGAGGAGGAAAGAAGAAGTAAAGTGGCTTTCAAAAAACTCACTCAACTCCAACTCAACTAGAATCATTCAACACGGCCCTGTTTTTCAATCGACCACTAAATAACAACTTCCTGAATCAAATTGGTCTTCCATCTTTGAATCGACTCTTTCATTAATTTTTATTGCCGATGATGCCAATATGACAAGTTTCCCTTTGCTCAACCAAGCCAAAGCCAAAAGCTTCATGTAATTCTTGAGAAATCGCGTTCACTCCTTACTTATGTTGTATCATCAATCATTTCCCCTCTTTTTAGGATCTTGTTTTAAAACGAACAATTCTTCTATGAAATGGATGGTCATTTTCGTTTCACAAAATAAAATTAACATGCTTTCGTTATAAATCATGAAAAAGTATAGCCTCCACTACCATGTCGTCACTACTACATGCTTTGCTAAGCTCTATAATGCACCCTTTTTTTCCTCGAAGATGAAATGAGAAAATCTCTTCGTTCAATTAATATTCATGATTTTCGCACTCTTAATTCCGGATGAAGCATTTCAGTGCTGAGCTGAAAGGATGTGATGTGTGTGAATAGGAATGAAAGAGGAACTCCATTTTATCCTACTTTCTAAGCTCACAATTGCACCACATAATCAACACTTTTCTAATCCTATTTCATAGTAATTTCAAAGTACTGAGCTCTGGCATAAAACGCATTATGAAATTTTAAACCCATCATTATCCAACGCGCGTCATCACATCACCACGCCATTGTTTGCTTAGATCAGATCAGACCGTACATTGTTCCTATCATCTCATCATGTGCGTTGAGGTGGGATAATAAAAATATGAATTGAGTTGTTTAATAATTTCCCTTTATGAATAGGGCAATAAAAATCGTTTGAAAAAAAAAGTTATCGCAAAAAGCTCATAATTGGTTCAAGTTCAAATATTCATAATCATTTTTGNNTGAGACGGATAGTTTACATATTATGTTAAATAATAGATAAGTGAAGATGTTATTAGGCTAATATTGGCCAAAACCAATGATATTGTATGACGATAATGCTGTATGAAGACTGGGATGTGAATATTGTATTAATAAATACGCCGAACAACATGTTTCGGGGGACCTAGTCAGACACTTGCCTCTGGACGAGATGGAGCTCCTACAGACTATTCATTATTACCCACCATAGCATATGGGCCATAGATACCATAGGGGAAGGAGGTTTACCATACCTCTACCTGTCCCACACAACAGTACTTACTTGTTCGCCTTCAACAAAAGCTAGTTCCTTTTTTTACTGCCTTTCATTTTTAAGCCACAGACATAACTTTGATGATAGTCATTAGTCTTCAGTGCGAACAGTAAAAGTCAGCTTCAGAGAATGGAAGTCTGAAGTTTGACAGAAAAATACTTTTTGCGAAATGGTAAATCGCAAATGTACCTTTCATGTATGCCTTCGCATAAAATTTACATCTTATTGCTGGCTAGGTTTAGTGCGTACCTAAATCATTTTTACAGCTTTTCATGGAATTTGTTCTTCGCCTCCTACGCAAAATTCTTTGATTTCTCTTTGTAAGCTTAAGGATTATGTACTTTAAGTAAAATTCCATTAGATTAATGATTTTAAAATGTGTAAATGCTCAGGGCTCACACATATGTTCAGAGGACCGAGAAACTTTTAATCAAAACTCTTTTTGGTCATTTTCCATATAAATTTTGAGCACGTGAGGCTCCACAAAAGTCTTTTTTTTTTGTTGGACGAAGAACGAACACGTGCAGGGAATTCATTCCCTCATTCTTCAATTTGTTCAAGTTTTATTCAAAAGAGATTTTTTAGATGAGTCCCCACCACTAAAATTCAAATTCAAAGAATTTTATACATTTTTTTATCAAAGCGTAATAAAATGTGTTTATTTCATAACATGGCAAAATAAAAATTGTACAATAATAAAGCCCAGTCATTTGCCAAGAGTGTATGTAAAACAGAGATATTCATATTTTTTTCTGCAGTACCATAAATAAACGTAGGTAATTTTCATCTTCGTTTACAAAGCGATGGGCCTTAATGATACCAATTTGCAGTGATTATAATAGTGTAGTTGGCGCAGATCCCTTAAAAATTGCATTGTTTTCGTTCATGTCGAGTAAATTGGGGTTTCTGAGGCGAGTTTCCTTTTAATATGAAAGCACGGAAGGTTTTTAATATGCAATCATTACTATTATTTGTTCTTCTTGTAAGAATCATTTCAGTCAGCGCGCTAATGCTATTTGCTTTCACAGGATGAGTTGTGAAGCTTTTATTCATGTGCACGTGTGCAAACTTCTAACCAACGTCACTTGCTCATCTCATTCATTTCATCCGATTCCTTATCATTATTATTATGTATTATTTTCTCAATTTTTACTTGTTATTATTTAATTGGTTTGTTCTTTTGATCTTTAACTTTTACTTCATTACTATTACATTAAAAGTACATTCTTTTATTTGAATTCACTTCTTCAAGACTTGACCAAGATGACAACACAACAGGGAAATAATATGCCTGTCTAGAATACATAATTAAGTGTGATGCGATGATGGCTCATGTCGTTTTTTTGCAGGAGAGAAGACTGATCTGTCACCAAAACCGGTAATCATCATCCCAAGTCCCAATGAAAAAAAACAGAAAGCTATTAAATGCCGCTCTTTAAAAACTATCATTCTTTTGTTAAGTTGCACCCCATGCACTTCACAATATTATATTTTTAACTGCCAATTTAGGCTTTTCACTTTAAGTATTCATATCCAACTGAGATTTGAAGTGTAATAAAACTTAAGAGAATGTCTTGCTTTGAATGATATTTATTCTTTAATACGATTTATTTCCTAAAAATCGCATTGTTTTCAGTCTACCGTAGTTCTGCATTAAGCACGAGTAAGCAAATTCATCATGATATTGCCTGCACACTTGGCTTGTTGCATACGCATGTTTGAGTAAGTGACTTGTCATTTTTGTCATTGTCATGTGGTCAGATTATTGCTTTCTTTTAAATTGAATGTTGAGAAATTTACTACTCTGATGATGACACGATCCAAGCAATTTTGCTAAAAACACTAGAGATCTAAAATTCACTTTGCAGATAAATACACTAGTACATACACCAAAACAAATTGCATGTAAGTTAGTTTATGTGATTTCCTTTTTGGAAAGTGAGATGCTTTCGAGAAATATTAATGGACAATATTAATGAGGATGATAAACTGTTGATATCATTGCTATTGCTGCAGCATGATGAACAATTAATTCTCCTTTAGTGAATTTCCCCTCAATAATGAATGGAATGAGTTGCTACTGCTGCCAGATACTTTCTTTTCATTAGAATTTGAAGTCATGTATGATCATACACTTTAGTGACTAATTTAATTTTAGCATGATTTGTTATCATTATTATCTCAGCGATTCAAGCGAAATTTCAGGGAAAGAACAGACCAGACTAGACCAAACCAGACAATATGATTTTTTTTGTGATTTATCGGGCAATTTCGTATCGAAACAAAGTTTTTTTTACAATTTTCTCACATGTGTATCTTACCCTTTAGAGATGTAATTTAGGGGCAGATTACGATTACACGCATGACAAAAGATTAGATTTTTTCTTTGATATGATGTTCAGGTTTTTTTTGTAAAAAAATTTGGCTTTTTTCTCTAGTCTTAAAATATTGCATACCAACAGTTTATAAGGTACTCACTGTACTTCATAGCAGGAGGTGGAAGTCTGCGATGTACAAGGGAAAGATCAATTTCAATTCACAGATTGTTTGCGTCCCAGGGATTCGCCAAATTACTCGCAAGAATGTCCACTTTATTTCTCCACAGCATGGCCAACGTTTTTATGGAATTTTTATTAAAAATCAAATTCCCATATTGCTCCTTAGAAGAAACTAAACGTGAGAGGCAACAACTGCGGCATGAAAAAAAGTATGCTCAGATTCACCTTGAAATGCTCTGGAATGTAGGTAATACAGGAATTGTTTTCTTACAATTTCCGTAGAACTAATATTGCGCAATATGATATCTTGGCCATGACCATGAGTATGGATAGTCGTGGTAGTCAGGAGTCATTCTTATTTTTATGATAAATTGTCTTGAAATATAATTTGATTCGGCCGTCCAAACTTTTATTGTATTTGTTAGCTTCAATCAAAGATTATTGCATTCCAAACCTTTGCTTTTTCGTTTATACCAATGAATTTTGGAATTTTCAAACAGCGTTTTCTCAATTGTAATTTTATGACGAATACACAGCAGCAGTTTACCCGAGTATTGGATTAGATGATCAATTGTGTTTTATGATTCTGATTTCCATATTTGGCAAACTCACTCATTTTTCTGAAATCAATAATCTCGAAGAAGAAGAATTGCTTGATGCGATTGCTCATTATCTACTGATCCAATTAGTTAGAATGAGGCTGTACTTTCCTACAATAACTGACCAAATAAAAAACGGACTAAATTAATGGTAAGTTTCAAGTTCTCAAATGATCTTAAAGTCTCTGTTCTTTCTCACTCTTTGAAATCCATTTAACTCCAAATTGGGTTTATCTAATGAGTAATTTACTAACAAGATCGTTTGTACGTATATACATTTCTGTCAATTATCTTATGAATGGGGTTGGAGAGTACCTAATTTGATTCAAGCAATTAATTTAGATTTGTAAAAAAAAGTTTCCTGAAATCAAATTCAAGACCATGGTCAATGTCAGGGACGTAAGGAGGGTACTGCATGGTATCTTTTTTTGCAGATGTATGACCAGAAATGGATATAATGCTACTTAAAAGGATATGCCAAACCTTTCAAACAAAAAAAAACAACAACATACATTTGCTTAATTGGCATATATTATACGAGCTGATGAATGAAAAAATGTGAATTAGAAAACGGCACTGTTGTGCTTACCGCTCACCGCTATTCTTGTTTTGACAGGAGAAGCTACGCATGCAATCCCATATTGCTCATGAAATATGACGGAGAAGGAAGATTATGTGAATAGGCATAATGTCAATTGTTCCTTGATTTGCATTTCTTTGCAAACTGAACGGGTACTGTTAAGCTATTTTAACTTTGGTGTAATTGATAATACGCATTAATTTGAAGAATACAATAACAATAATGATGAGTTTAAAAAAATTGTTTTCTGGTAATAGAAAAAAAATCCCGAATGTGTGTCATAGTCATATTATCTGTCACTTTAAAGTGCTGCCTTTTATGGCAAATTGAAAAAAATGTATTTTTTAATGAAATGATGATGACTCTAACATGAAGATAATTAAAGACAAAAACCAGGTTTTCCATTTTTCATTTACTGTCAGTAATTAATTTACGTATCGAGGAAATAAAATACTTTGATGAGCAACTTTTTGTGCAACATCATTTTTGATGTCGTATGAAAGAACGAAGCAAAATCCAATAAAAATGGATCTGTGGAATTTTAATGCGGATATTGCACTGCAGCTTATACTTTTGAACCAAGGACAGTTTAATGCTCCATCAGTGTGGTTGTATGATATAAATAATATTTATCAATGCAGCATCACTTAAAAATTGACATAATTTTGATATGAAATTGGCAACAGCCTCCATATATTCACTTCACACCTCTTGAGCCTGCGTATTGAGATTGTAGATGGAGTTACAAAATGTTTATCCATTTCCAATTTCCATGATGTACACAAGTATAATATTTATGCTTTAGCAATACTGTCCAGGAAGTCCGCAATTTTCATCACGAATCAAGAGTGGCTTGCTGAGAATGGTAAAGGATTAACACTCACTCATAAGCTTTCAAAACTTTGCATCCAGAGCTTTAACCTTAAATCTAAATCATTTCTTTCTCACGTAAATTTTCAAAGTGTCATCCTCATCCAGTTATCCATGCATGTATGTCATCCTCACTTAATTTTTATTGATCAACATAAGAAATTATCGTTAATGGGTTTGTTTTGACTAAACTTAAATAACTTAAAGAGTCATTAGAGGATTTTTGTAACTTTTGCTGTCTCACAAGTGAACATAACGCTTTGTTTCGCATTCGGAGACTTATCAAAATTTGAACTCAATTAGATTTATGAAGGTACTACCTATATCATAATTTGTTTATCATATTACTGTGACTCTGGAATTTGGTGTGGTGTCAATAAGGCCATCAGAATGAAAAAAAATGCTAATCTCCTACTTAAGTAAGCAATAGTTCACTCAACCGAGCCAACTAATATCTATTCAACTTTCAGATTCAGAGGCCAAAGCACCCAATTTTTTTCTGAATTTTCTTTCTGCGCTTTCAATTCCAACTTCTAGTGCCATTTGTCTTATGAAATAGAAGGTGCAAACAAACACTTTAATTTGAGTGTCAGTGTATTTTAGTTTTATTTGTTTTGTTTAAATCCAAATTGCGAGGTAGCCTCATTCTCAATGCTTATTCGAATTCTAAAATTCCAGAATTGGAAAATTTACTTACCAACGAGATTTCCTTGTCGCTCAATTGGAAAGTGGAGGCTAATTAACTTCTGGTAAGTATCAAAGTTTAATTAATTCAGTCTCAATTTACGAGCAGGTTTTAACCGGATCCTTTAAAAACGTAAGGGCAATCACATTTGTAATACATTACACAACATGTAATACACCTTCAAACTTTGTTAGAACCTCCAATTACTGAAAATTCACTTAATCTCGCCGGAATGATACCTAACTTATTTCCCAATTTTCTCAGACTTCTCCTTCTTAATTGCATCTACTACAAAGTAATTTTCTGTGTGTCTCTGCCAAGCACGCAAAACCAGAAAGTTCATTTGTCATTTTAGAGACGCACGAACTGAACTGAATAGGATTACATCATTAGGTCAGCATAAAGTTTTTCTAGGTATTATTGATGGGTAGATCATGAAAGCCATTAAAAGCTGCCCTTCTTTGCCACAAATGACAAAAAGTAAACCTTCGTGTCATTCTCTTCTCTCCTCCTCTTGACGAATTAATCTCAAACCCGGATTGATGTCCCGCCAACGCCACATTCTCAACGAGAAAATACTGTTACAATTTCAAGACATCAAGATTCTTATCATCATTGTGTTATATTATTTTTATGACTTTGCATGATGATCATCAGCACCATTACAATTTACAATATATGAGGGAAGATTGTCGCTTGCTTCGTCATTCATGTCATGATGGTAAAGTCCTCTGAATGAGCTTTTTTTCCGAGACATTGTGCAGTCAAGGGTTAAATGGCATTTTATATTTTTAAAAAATGATTTTTATTGAATGCACCTCAGATTAAGTCACTGCCTTACTGGGTTTCCTCCTTTTTATTTTCTTTCTTGCCACACACGTCTAAAAAGTGAGAGAACACGAATGACAAAAAGGCACACAATCATCCTCATCATCACATCATTTGAATGAATTGACATGCTCAAACTATTTTTCTGCTGGCTCATGCGTAGGAGTAGCATCATTAAAGACAGGCTCTTTTATTATTTCAAACGACTTTAGCTGTTGCGGTAAATATTGTGTGATTTCTGTTTAATGTAAATCCGCACAATATTTCATGTAAAAAAATTCATGTAGTCATGTATCTAAGGTTTAAAAAAAGTTAGCGGTGGTCTTAATATTGCTGTTGGTGGTATTGTGGTGATGATGGCGGTTTACGGTAATGTGATTGTTAATTTTATTATCTTGAATAAAATAATGAGAAAAGAGAAGGGAACCCAGCCCTTCGACAAAAGTTTCAAGAAGGCATAAGACTTTATTCATCTTAAGAATGAGTACTACTTAAGTTTTTTTGTATGTATTTTCGTGTACAAAACAGCTTAGAAGGCAAATGAAGGAAGTAGATCCAGTTATTTTACTGCACACATTGTAAAAATGCAATTTAAAATGATAAAATATTCAAAAATGGCACTCATCATGAGTTTGACTTGTGTTTTGTTTAAAATATAGATAGTTCACTCTTGAAACATGGCGAAAGCCAGTATGTGCACACCATCACAGAAAACCTACCGTCGATAAGAAAAACTGATGTATTACTTGTATTTGACATGTACATGCCATTTTGTGAGATGTTGATTGATGCATGATTGTCAAAAATGGAGGTGTATATACCTACAAAAAAAGAATTAAAATTTTAGATCTGGTTCATGTCACAAAGGGTAATAGTCGATACCTGCTTGTTTACTAGGATGCTAAGATCTGAAGAAAAACTTTGATTTACTTTACACTCGCACACTTAAAATGTGAATCACGCGGTACATTTGGATTCGACGAATAATTAGGACTTTGGCATCCATCAATTTTTTTGTCAAGTGAATAACGGCTTTACCTTCCTAAAAAGGAGATGTCATGTCATTTGCTGACTTTGAGAGAATCTTAGATCCTGTTTAATTTAGGACGACGGTTACGGATATACTTTAATGAATTTGTAAAAAACATTAAGTGCTCGTTACATAATCGCAACTTCTTAATACTAAATGCCAAAAGAATCACTGGAAATTTTGTTTTCAACACCATGGACCAATGCATAAGAAAGTAAATTAATTGAATCATCTACATTTCTGGATATTATGCATGTGTGGCATGCGCTTGTTTTGGTTTGTTTCAGTGTTTTGGGAGCATTGCTCCCAGCTTGAAGTCACGCCGGTGTAATGTAATTGTCGATTCGCCAAGTATGGAAGTGCAACCTTCCAAAACAACCATTAATTTACTTTTACCAACTTGAGTCCCACACTTCATGACGCCAATAAAACAGAATGCATTGCTGCTAACCGCCCCAAGGTAGTATGCACTTTATTGTCAACAACATTAAAACAGCTATCATCACCCCTTCATACATGAACCAAATGCTTTGTATTTAAAAAAGGATGAGTTGGTTTGTCCTGGCATATGTGCAACATAAAAGTGCATTTTAGCTAAAAGTGATTTTTAAACCGCCATCAGTCATAAAACAAGAAATGATTGTCTTACTACGGAGAATGGAAAACATGGGCAATCGAAAGAGGTGATGTTGATAGCATTATGAAACGTTGGAGTATTTTCTTATATAATTACATTGCTGGTCTCAAATTTTGATACCCTTGTCTTGCATTTGATCCCTATATTTAAGAAACAACATTAAAACAGCTATCATCACCCCTTCATACATGAACCAAATGCTTTGTATTTAAAAAAGGATGAGTTGGTTTGTCCTGGCATATGTGCAACATAAAAGTGCATTTGAACTAAAAGTGATTTTGAAACCGCCATCAGTCATAAAACAAGAAATGATTGTCTTACAACGGAGAATGGAAAACATGGGCATCGAAAGAGGTGATGTTGATAGCATTATGAAACGTTGGAGTATTTTCTTACATAATTACATTGCTGGTCTCAAATTTTGATACCCTTGTCTTGCATTTGATCCCTATATTTAAGGCATAAATCGATATGCCCCCAGTATCCTGATTTTCCTCACACTTTTCATCTCGTAAATGTCACATCTGAAAAAGGAAATGATTGCAGGTTGGGTTCTTTGCTGCGTGCCATGCGAGCAAAACCATTTTACAGTCACAGCCAACCTTGAGAATTTGGACATTATGAACTCCTTATAAATTGTTTTGACAGGCAAAAGGCGTAACTTTTGTCTGACTGACCGGTGGCCGAATAAATTCTATGCATTTTTTCGATGAAATAATATGCATGAGAAATGAAGGACGAAATGAACTGGTATATTTTTAGCAACCTTATGCAACTTTAATTTAATTTAATGTTAAGATTACGCTATTCCAGTTAAAGTTTAAATCATTTGTAGTACATAACATAAAGCCGGTCTTGACTTCTTTCATCTGACCATTTCATTACTAATAGATTTAGGGAGAGCATTCGTTTGCAATTTAGTTGTGTGGTTCACATTCCGTAAATATGCTTCCATTCTTCGCAAAATCTTGAAAGACTATGACCGACATCTCACCTGAAACATAATAACTTCATCTCTTCAGGTAACTATGAAAGCAACAGGTTTCTTCAAGTAGCAGCAGATAGTGCTTCATGCATTGTTCGTATTGTTTAGTATACGTTGGTCTCAACACAACAAACAATGTCAAATATATGTATTTGAGAAAGAAGAAAAATTTCCAGATTTCAATTGATTCCAAATTCCAATTAATGCCACGCTCCATATCTTCTGAATAATAGTTGCGCNTTTCCAGATTTCAATTGATTCCAAATTCCAATTAATGCCACGCTCCATATCTTCTGAATAATAGTTGCGCAATTGTTCCTGGTATTAGGGAGGAACAACATTTCTCTGGAAGAATCGAGGTAAGTAGATTCACATCAATGTCACGGATGGGCTAAGAAGCAAAATAAACTAGAACTTTCCGACAATATCAATAACAACAACGTTGGTAAAACACTCTAAATCCTTCTTAAGCCCTTGAAATACTGGCGCCATCATAATGTTCCCTAAAGGACATTATGACAATTCCACGAAGCCAAAATGCGCAATTTTCTTGTTTTGTTTCCCACTTTTAATTGCTTCCGAAATGTCTCGATATGTCTTGTAGCGATGAATTGCATAGACGAAAAAATGGCTTATTGCTCTACGTGCTAAATTAGGTTTTAAAATTTGAAACATTTAATAAATGATCCTACCCAATGATCATGATCAAACATGAATTCATATACTTGAGCCGTCTTGATGTATTCATTAGATCCCTAAGGTTTATTTCATTTCATGGTCAAGACATCAGAAATTGAAAGTCTGGAAGTGTCGATTGCGAAAGTGTTCGCATGGGGGGCCTGGACGGTATTCAGACTTTGAGACGACGTTGTTCATACTTACATTTGATTGTGAAAGACGTTGTTGATTCCATTGTGCGTCTCAGCATTGCGCAATAAGTAGGTAGGCTTTTCAATGATATGGAAATTAGTGGGTTTTGCGAAGCTCAATTTTCTTGTACTATCTGACCTGTCCATTATAATATTCACACGGATTGAACCGAACCGTATTGCATCTCCTTAGCCTCATGGTAATGAAAAGTTCAAAGTCAAGACAGAAAGAATTTATGTATTTAAATTTAGACCGATTTCACATTTGCGTTTTCTTTATTGCATCTTCTCACAACAAAAGATTAGATCATTGCCAGTGCAATGTTTGCTTCAAATCATTACTTACTCATCAATTCATCATTCAATTCATCATTGGTTTAGTTTAGTAAGAATACGTATGTGATTCGTTTTTTCTACCAAAAAATTACTCGACCAAAGTCATGAACTTTTGTGTTTTCATGAGTCAATGCTTTTGATCCTGTCATCGCATGCAAGTCAGCAGAAGGCTCCAGTTTCAATTCATGGTCTTTGTTTGCCAATCTAAATGAGTTTGTTTTGTTTAGGATCTTTCGAGTTAAATTTCAGGGTTAATACTAAGCCATATCTATTGGTCTATAATTGAAGTAATTAAACGATACAGTTGGGACAGAAGTAGCTTTGAGAAAATTTGCAGATTCAATGCAAACTTTAAATCAGTTGAAGTCAGCATTTTAGTGAGGTTGGTTTGTGGGAACCAACATGAGAAACAGGAGGATCCATAAAATCTGATGTTGGTGCGAGGATGTACTTTCAAACTTAATAGCTAGCGAAAGCATTTTTTAAACGCTGACTGTTGACTACAGTGTTACACAAAATGTTTGAATAATATCTCGACAAGGCCAGTAGAATACAATGCATAATTTTTTAATAAAAAATGGTTGAAAACTTAAATGTAAAAAAATATTTTGCTTTAGCATTTTAAGTTGAGGTAAAAATTCGCATCATTTTTTGTGAGTGTATGGGTCAAAGCAAAAGCATGTTGAATGTGGTTTCAATTCCCAAATGAACACGCACATGAGCCCATGATGATGATGTTATACAAACATTGTAGTTCA
>JAHZMX010003205.1:0-10551 GCA_027743895.1 Seira musarum
GAGAGGGTAGAGAAGTGTATCAGAAAGCCGCTTAAAGTCTTCAATTAAGTAAGATTTTATGCATTTTCTCTTGCGATTTGTATGCGCACAATTTTTATTGCATTTTTAAGCAGAAAAAAAAGTACGGTACAATAGCAACAGCAACGGACTTGCGCCAATGACGATGGCCACCACGCAAACACCGGCGGCCAAATAAACTAAATAAGTTGCTTGTTCTGTATTTTGAAAATAAGTATGAACACTATGCATAAAAAATAAGTTAACAAGCGTGTGCAAGTCAAGTAAGCCAGTCAGTCAGTTAGTCTGTCAGTAGTACAGATGTTTACTCCTTACAGGGAATGCCTTTTTACCTGTGCGTTGAGTTACTGAATAGGTAAATCATCTTTTTTTTCTGGGTAATAACAATCCCAACCATCGTTAATAATATTTCTGATGGGACTGGGACTGACTGGCTCTGGCTCGTTCGACCTGCGTGCGAAGTATCTAGAATTTTAAAAAGTTTTACTTAAAACACTCTTCAAACCATGAGGAAAGCAAAGTGAACCAGAAGGAATTGAGAATTATCATTCCCAGTTTTATTTATTATCTTGAGTTTTAAAATCGATCGCATTATGCTACTTCATCAGTGAACCAAATTGTATAAGGAGTCTTAAAGGGACACATCCAGTGGGAAGGGGAAGAATATTTTAGGGTTTCTTAAGGTTGGGGAAATTACATGAAATCGTGATTGCGTCCGTGTTTTTGACTTTGTGGTAGAGGCCGAAGCCTAACTTGAAGTCGAAATGCATTTCATTTCTGTCCACGGGAATGAGTTCATTTTGGTGATCGTGTGAGCAACATAGCAGTTTTTGGCTTGTCAAAATGATAATATGAGTGTACGAAGTGGTGGTTTCATTACGTGACCATTACCTGCGCGATCTTTTATCTGTGTTTTTTTTCTGGCTATTAATCTTAATGACGAGTCTATTATTCTAGTGAACTTTGTTTGTTATCCAAATATGCAATATGAAACTCTAAGACGATGTTTTTTTCCTGCTGTCATGTCTGGTAGCTCTATCGAAATAGTTTCAACAAGAACACAAGTAGTATTCATAAAACATTGATACTAACTATAATTTNTGTCAAAATGATAATATGAGTGTACGAAGTGGTGGTTTCATTACGTGACCATTACCTGCGCGATCTTTTATCTGTGTTTTTTTTCTGGCTATTAATCTTAATGACGAGTCTATTATTCTAGTGAACTTTGTTTGTTATCCAAATATGCAATATGAAACTCTAAGACGATGTTTTTTTCCTGCTGTCATGTCTGGTAGCTCTATCGAAATAGTTTCAACAAGAACACAAGTAGTATTCATAAAACATTGATACTAACTATAATTTCTTTTCCTAAGTTTGTTATTTTGATGTGAGTCATACACTGACTATTCGTTGTTTGCTTTCAGTTGTATACCTGTTCTCATTGTACGTGAATAGTGAGGAAGAGAGAAACATTTAGAACCGTTTAAATATTTTATACATTTTACAAGATCATCAATCAACCCAATTTATACTATCCTTCTTTCTGTCTTGCTTTCATCGAGGCATTTTTTTGTTCTGTTTTAAGAAGTTAAACGATTGTGATATCAATGTCGTTTGGAGGATCAGCACTAACACTCCATATTTTAATGCATACTTTAAGTAATCCACAATTAGTCATCATTTATTTATTATTACTCGAGTAAAACAATCATTTGGGGAACACCTATGTACATTCGGAATGTGTAATTTGCATTGCATTATTCAATGTAAATTACATTACGATTGCGATACAATATCAAATCTGGCCATAAAAAACGACAACAAACCCTTTACTTTGCCGTGGCCGCACCTACGCTAACGCTTACTTAGCTTCAGTTCACCAATAACTTCTACTTTTGTGTGTAGTGATCTCTGAATCAACAATCGAATGGACGCTTCCATATTTGTTCTTGAGTGGAATGGAAGCTTAATCACGACGAGGCCAAAAAGCCGGGCCCACTGACGATGAATGCTGGTATGGTGTCGCAATGTAGGAGAAACTGTTACTTTCATTACTACGTGTTGCTCCCTTAATAAGATCATTAGTCTAGGCAATAAATTATTTTTGGTGTTGTGTCGACTTCTATTGAGATTGTATTGTATGGGAAGTGAGTTGTAGTTGTGCAAAGTGCATTCGGTCTGGCCTGGCTTCTTTACGAAATTATTGATGTAACTTTTCAAAAAAGATGTAAGGTGATGTGATGTGATGTGGCTCAGTCTCGATTTCTTTCAGCTTTATCATCCGCCGCGATCCGATTGCAAATGAGTTACTGATACTCCTGTTGCTTATACCTTAGTTGTTTTATTGCATGTTTGTTTTCTTAACCTACGAATTCCTCAATGCGCCATATCTAGTGGCAGGAGAGAGGGAAATCAATCAGGAGTATTGGAGGGGCACACATTTAAAAGGTAAAATTAATTATGAAATCGTGTTACCTGGGCGTTTCGTAAACGTGAGGAGCGTATCATATTTGTCATCTAGTGAACTCCAACACGACGTCATCTTCATATCGAGAGAACAGAAGCAAGGGCTGCATATTATTTGGTTTAAATTTGGATGGAAGTAAAAGGGGAGGATGTTGGATGATGATGATAATAATACAAAAGGTATAGAAGGGAGTGTAATGTCATGAAAGCCTTCCATTTTTTTCTGAAATTGATGTAAAAATCAATCCATTATTGACATGGAGAAACACCTGTTACGAAGAACAATGCAAAATAATAATTTGCAATCAGTGGAAGGGCACCGGCACGCACGCTCACACACGAGTTCATAAATTCGAAGACAATGAAAGTCTTCCTACCAAACAAACTGAGATTTAGATTATTTTGACAAAACGCATTTTTCAGGGCTCGCGCATCCAATTCTCCTTTTCCTTTTAATTGTACGTATCTATAATTCAAATCGATATTTTCCTACTACGACCTTTGAAATTAACTTCATTTCCTCTCGCTTTTCGTTAATTAAACTTTACGTGCAAGACTTCTATACTGAGGCCAGATTTGTAGGAGATTAGCACTGGTAGCTTGAAAGTTGTATCCGTATTTTCAATTTCCAGTTCAATTAAACCAAATGATAACGAGACACATGTTAAAAAAAACAAAGCGAAGATTAAGTTTGTAGACATCATCTACCAAATAGAATGCCATTTTCTAGTTCGTGGCGTGGCATGAAATACATTTGTTCATATATACAAAGGCAAGTGGACAGCAAATCCTCGCGGAAATATTTTTTAAAAATCATTAATGTATTTTCTTTTATAATAGAATTGGTACACTATATAGGAAGCAAATCAAATAAGTTTTCAAGAAGACTCATTTATTAAATTCTTTAATTTATAACTTACTCTTTCCTTCTCAGAGGTCATAGGTGTGATCAACTAATGTACACAATCGATTTGATTGATAGCTCATTTTCTGAATAATCGAAAAAGGATAAATTAAAATTATTTTGAAGTATGTAGTTTATCATTTAGGATTCATTTCCTTAAAATTTATTACACAAACTTCATTCAGAACGACACATAGGTACTTCACTTAGGATCAAAGCAAGTGGCATCCTGTGCTTCATTTTATGGTAAAAAATATTGATTAAGAGGGTTGTTGATTGCTAGCATTTACCCATCAATACACTGTGTTCGAATGCTTGATTCTAATAATTTTTCCGTTCGACACCTGCCCCTTGACTCCTCTTCTTCCCAATTTGCGCAATATCAGTGTGCCCGAATCGATGAATTGACCGGGAGCAAGACTGATCTTGTAACCGAATTCTTGAATTACCTACAACTAAGTTTTATTTACAAATCACGACAAAAATTATTTTTAATTGTTGCGAAAAAAAGACTGTTTACTCTAAAATTCATAGAGATACTTTAGCATGATGTTACGTACATAATACAGCAATTGATAAGGTACTGTGTGAACTTGGGCGAAGACGTTAAACTAAAAAATCACGGAACCAAAAAATATACCTCGTACTAGGTAGTTCCTATTCGTTTGCTTGGCTCAATTTTTATACTGCCAAAACAATGTTAGGAATATGAAAGCAACGCTGCATGTTTCTGGTGGTACACAAATCCAAAATTTGTTGACCTGGTTTTTTTTTCTTTTAAAAAATTGCTGATGCTGAGGGTCTTCTATAAGCTGTTTTTATGGCTGTCGCTCATTCTCAGGAAGAGGTTTTTTTAAAGGAAGGGTTGTTAATACATTTGCCCTGAGAAAAAAAGCATACCTGAATGAAGTACAATACAATTTCATTTCTTGGAAACTTTATTGTCCAACCCAAAGTGGATGGTCTAGGAAAAGTGTAATGTGGCCCATACATATTTTCCTTCATATCTGATGGACTCCTCTTCCTCAGGTGTCTTGATACAGGTCTTGGTTTTCTAGTAGAACGTTAGGTAGTTCCGAGAGTTCATTTTCCCCTTGACCATTTGAGAATAGAATAGCACGATTCTCATTCAATTCAACCCAAAGGGAAACTTACTTCATCGAAATGAATTTTATGAATTTTAGTTTTGTTCTAGTGTATTGACGTGTAGTGGTAGTGTCCAATTTCAACAATAATAATCAAGTTTTGCTGAAAACAATCATAATCCGAGTCATGACTTTATTGATTGTAGCTAATAATTTCTCGATTTACTACAATACAAAGTAATTTAATTTTCTTTTTCTGTAAGCGAAAAGGTGCAGCAAAAATTGCTGACTGACTGGCTTTTTAAAGATGATTAATTCTTAATAATAAATATAAGCCTAATTTTATGATAGGGACAAATATAATTTTTAATCCGTTAAAAGGAACCCGGGTTACGTTATATATACAGTCTTTTAACGAAAATGATAAGCACAGCATACGGATTTGATTGCTGAATGTAATTGAGGGCGGGATACAATTAGCTTGTATTTTGCAGTTTGTTCAAATGTTTTGCCTTGAATGATTTGCTGTTTATCTGATTGACGCTGTCTTTCACGGCTTATTTCATGTTTCGCTAGTTCGTTACATTGTGTTGGGATGCGAGGAAAAAGACTACCTGTTTAAATTATTTGATAATTTACTATTTGATCTTCCAATAATAAGCCTAACATGTATCGGCCTTTAAGCTGCCCACAATATCAATATTTTTTATTCGCCTGTAATTGAGCTCGTACTTGGTAGATGGTAAGAAGATGAGCTTTTATTGTTTTTTTATTCGGTAATGGTTGCGTTATTACGATTGCTATGTGCATATTTTAACCTGAGACCACATATATACCAGATAATAGAACCATTATAACCTGTAATTGATATACCGCAATAAATTATTTAAAGAGCCTATAACTTTGTACCCGTGGTTCAGTTGATTGAGGGGATTCAGGCTACGTTTGATAAGAATTATTCTTGTGGGTAATACTACTTTTGTGTTCGCCTTCAACACAGCTACAGCTTATATTTTTATAGGTCGGCCGGGGTCGTAACGTAAAGATATTCCATGGCTAATTAGATGCAACACTGCATCATTTTAAAAATTTGTTTATGGCGTAATTATTCTTAACTCTTACGATGTAGCTTGCTATGTGAAATAAACATTTTTAGATGCTACCCAACACCATAATTAGCATCAATTGGAAGGTATAGCTTGTGTACGCATGCACAAAACAGATTTGCTTCTTCTGATGATTACAAAAAACATAATAAAATGTAAAGATATTTTAGTGCTTTAATTTTATGCGCTCAAACTTCATGAATGAATCCTTATTTTGGTTGAATGGAGTCTGAACGGCCGAATTGACCTAGGCAACTTTAAGTTACAGTTATTCAACTTGTTGCGTTGTAGCTTACTACCTTAAACTTGTTTGAAGCTTATCATATTTCATTTAAAGACAAGCTACTTGGCTACTTACTTGTTTAGTTTGGAGTTTGCATTTGTTGCAGATGTGAAAAAAATAAACTTAAAAATAATTCAAACGTAGACTTCAAAAATCATTTAATTTATTAGGAGAAATCATATTGAAATTAATAATAATGGGGGAATTATTTGCAAAAATGAACTCACATCCGCCATACCAAGTGTGAATGTATCTATTCTTTTATCTCTTTCATTCAGTTCGTTCGCCGATGCGATCTTTACCTTTTATTTAACAAAATGTCTCTAATCAAAATTAAAAAGGATTTTTTTAGAGATTTGTTTTACTTTCTGATGAACATGAAAACTCTATTGTTGCATCTTCAATGCATTTTTTTACGCTAGCCTAACAAAAAAATCTAAATTTTATGTGCATTTAAAACGTGAAGCTCTTCGACGTTCACACAATGAAAAACAAACAAGCAAGAAAGTGTTTTGAGGAAATCATTTTCACGCCATTTTTAGAGTCTTCAGGAAAGTGAAGGAAAGAGTTCTGATTTTTTACATGTTTTTGTACATAAAAAGGGAGGAGCTGTGAAAAAAAAAGAACTCGTCAACAAAACTCAAAACTTTATATTACGCATATTTTACACTTATTCAGCTAATTGGCTACACTGTACTCTAGTCTTTTCACTGGAATCGGAAATACCTTTTGCGATCGAAATCTTCTTCAAGTATTTGGCAATTCATAGTTGTTTAAGCTTGACAGATAAAAATATGTGCATTTATTATGGCCGTACCGCCTTTTGTCAATGACCGCTCAACGATTTTACGAAGTTGAATTCAAAACATTTCTCATCTTTTTTGTATCACAATTTTTTCGTGTACGTTATGTGGTTGCCTTTTACGTTTACTTTGTTTTCTTTTTTGTTTTATTAAAAGTAATTGTATTGATGAAAGAAAGATGTGCATTTCAGTTTCCCTTCCCACATTCTAATTGGCTACACTGTACTCTAGTCTTTTCACTGGAATCGGAAATACCTTTTGCGATCGAAATCTTCTTCAAGTATTTGGCAATTCATAGTTGTTTAAGCTTGACTGATAAAAATATGTGCATTTATTATGGCCGTACCGCCTTTTGTCAATGACCGCTCAACTGGCGATTTTACGAAGTTGAATTCAAAACATTTCTCATCTTTTTTGTATCACATTTTTTCGTGTACTTTATGTGGTTGCCTTTTACGTTTACTTTGTTTTCTTTTTTGTTTTATTAAAAGTAATTGTATTGATGAAAGAAAGATGTGCATTTCAGTTTCCCTTCCCACAGTCTTGAACAACAGAGAATCAAGCACGCTTTTATGGATGGCATCATCATGAACATGATCATCATTATATCATGATGGAAATATTGACTTGTTGGTTTAATTCTTCCGATGAAAGAGATAAAGAGTTTGAAATTTACATCGAGAAATACTATTTCATTGAGAACACATACGCACTTTGAATTCATGGTATTTTAGGACGTAAAAATGGAAAAGGCAAATGGCCTTAGCTATAACCATGTACGTATTTATTCTTTTCCCGTTTTCATCTGTCAAAATTAAAAGACTACATCCAATCATTTGAAATAGTAATAATAAATTGATTTAATAATGAAATACTAAATTATGAATTGTTCTTGTCTTTTATTTTAAAAATGAATTAAGTCCACATCAAATAAAATTATCTCGTGGACGTTTCTGAATGCTATTAGCATCATTTCTTCATAATTTAATACTCAAGTATGCGAGCAAAAATATCGATAACTTTTTGCTACCAAATTGTAGTGATAAAAAGCATTCGAATCCAATCCATATTATACTTCAATGCCAAGTCATCTGATATCACGTGGACGTTTCTGAATGCTATTAGCATCATTTCTTCATAATTTAATACTCAAGTATGCGAGCAAAAATATCGATAACTTTTTGCTACCAAATTGTAGTGATAAAAAGCAATCCATATTATACTTAGTCCATATTATAGTCATCTGATATCTTCTGCATCAAATCAACTTCTTTATAGTTTTTGCCATGCCTAAGGCACCCTTTCTGTTTGGCTCTTTTTCAATTCTGGAGCAAAGAAAAACGTTGTTGAATAAAATTCAGCATGTTAAAAGGCATGATTACATAGGCAGATTCATTTTTTTTCTCGTGAAATTTGCCTGAACTTGACTGTCACATTTCAACTTGCATCCATTCAAATTTATGGGACTAACTTTGGAATTTAATATGCGCCAGTAAAAAATCTTCATGCCATTCTCAATGTTCTTCCTATCAACCTGAGATTTTTTTTTCTGACTTGGGTTCTCTCTTTTGAATGACAAGGAACTGAACTACCTACGTCAAGAAAAATGCTATTTTATCGCCGGTAGTAATAACACAAAAATATGAGTCGAGAAAAACGCCCTGGTGAGATGTTCCTTCATTCATTTGAAAATAGCCAAAGGAGATATGCGAAACTGTATCTGTAATCTCGATGTTCTGCAACAAGTATGAAATTATAGCATCTTCTATCTCTCTCCCCCTCGTGCCATTACTTTAATATTTTCACGTTTAAGTGTAAAAGGAAGGAAAGGAGATTGTATCAGTGTCGATTTTTGATATCTTTACTCGTCGCGATTATTACTTTTTCAAAAAAGTTTCATCTACATCTTCCACTTTCAAAGTCGCTTGCTTGCTTGCTTGACAAAGCGACGGAACGAGATTGGAAATTTGAAATTATTGAAATTTTTTTTCAACTTCAACTGCCCTAGAAGTCCACGAATATTTTCTAGTCGTGACGAAGCATTTCTTTATTTTTCTTTCCGCGCTCCATTATTATCATTATCGTCTATAAGATAAATATAAGTAGCTAATCATAAAAAAACATCTGACTATGCCATCCTCTTACTTATCTCCGTTTTACAAAAAGATCAATTCAATAATAGCACCGTGCTTCGTTTCTGTTTAGGGAGTAAATTATATCATTCCTGAATAGTTTTGCTCTCTCTTTTCCGGCGACAGATGCACTTAAGACATTTTCCCTATTTCAATATGATTGGAATATCGGAATCATGATGTTGACAAACAAACCCAATTGAAATTTATCCTGCTGCCAATCCCAATCCTAAAAACGTTCAGATTTCTTATTTATTTCGTATCATGATTCTATGTAATTGGTTTAATTTAGCCAACAAAAGAAATTGCATTTTAAGCTTTAAAATATTAAACAAAAAATAAGAAGGAAGAAGGAGCCAAAAATATCCGCATAATTCTTTTTTCGTTGGTTAAAAAACCGCTAGCTTGTCATAGAAATTAAAGGATTATTTCATATTGTGTTCAATAAAATTCATGAGGATTATCATTAAGAGATCATTGATCTATCATCGTAATCATCAGCATCAACATCATCTTTGTTCGTCGTTGTCGTCTTCAAACCTATTTTAAATTTAATTCAAAGTCTGGCGAGAAAAGTAGAGAGAAGAACATCCTTCTAATGACTTACTGTGCCACGTCAGTAATAAAACTTTATTGTTGAGTTATGGCTCGTATTAGATCCCTATTTACCGTAACATTATTTATTTGAGTAATCAATTCAATTCAGGAGAAATTTGCCACAAGCTATCGTGTAGGTCCCGTGTTTTTTTTCGTTTCTTTTCCTTTTCTTTTTTTTTTAAATATCTCCCATGTTTTCTTATCGTATCGTCCTTCGTAACAGGAGAGGGTACAAATAACCGTGTTATAAAACCATATTACCTGTATACTTATATTACATTACACTTACTGTCTTTGTGTAGTATGTCGTGTCATCGATCCGTGTGAGTAGAAATCGTCCCATGATCGTGCTAATCTTGAATCTTTGTTTAGTAACTCTAACTGTTCTGCTCCGGGGATGTTCAAGTTAGATTATGATTTCTTTTCAATTTATCTCGCTTCTACGGTACTACTACGTGCGCGGATATGGATATGGATCAATTTTGTTGCAGTAGTTGTAATAAGAGTCCTCTTAGCTCGTTTCACTGCCCAATGGCAACTATTTCTTAGGTCTAATCATGACGTTGTACAAATCACCACAACGACGATGATGGCGACAGTCTATCCGTAGAAGTAGAGAAGAAAGCCTCAAGCAAGCTCATTGTGAGTGAGTCGAATGTGTCGGTCGGTGTCTTGTCTTGTATGATGTGCACTCATGCACTGTCGACCTGGTAATGAAAAATCAGTTGTGGTCTTTGAAAAACTGGTAGCACTTCCGAGGCGCAAATCAGCACGGGTTTTTCTCGTCATTAAAACATTAGCTGAGAAACAAGGTCAATAATACACAAACCGGTAACGATACGCACCCTATTTGATATTATGACGGATTTAAAAACTAAAAGATATGATATATATATGGTAGGGCAAAGACGGCAGGGGAATTCAAAATTTGTGAGTTCTTTAGTACCTATCTCCTTTATATGAATCTCTCACGCAGTGTGTATCAGATCAGTCATCCAAAGCAAAAAAACTTTCATGTACATAATGGTAGTGATAATTTAATAAAAAAGTTTTAATTACTTGCATGTCTTATAATTAAAGAGTTTTCATCTTATTTGCACAGTGGTCTCAGATGTCCCTTTTTCTCTCGATGTGTGTGGAATAAACAAGCATGA
>JAHZMX010003206.1:0-10852 GCA_027743895.1 Seira musarum
GGGAATTGACGTAACTTGTTATACAATATACCCAAGATCTCCATCGATACGACGATTTCTCACTGTGAGGCCAACCAGCGCGACATAGTCTTCTTATTCCGATTTTGAGCATGAAATAATTTTTAAATAAAACTAAGAGCTCAGCATATTTTTTCATGAAATTGTGTAACCACACCAAGTTGTTGGCTTGTGTGTTTTCTGGAATTAAAAAGCTACACTTGCAAAAATGGCATTAATAACAAAAACGTTAATAGCATTTAAATTTTAACCTTTTAACGTTACAAAACTGTAATTATGTAAATTTTTCTACTCAGATTTCCATAAGCGAAGAACATTATGGCACAGAAGTGACAGGCAAAAATAGTCAGCAAATTATATGGTAAGAATAAAATTTATTAACAAGGATTTTCCTAATAAGTAGTTTTCGATTTTGTTATTTTACAAAGATACATTGGTAAGGACTATATCAGCCGTAAAATTGAGAATCGTGTCACCGACAGTTAAGGCAGTACTATGCTTGACAATACCAGTCGGGCCAATGTTGTAGCCAATTAGTGAACATGCCTTTAACTGTCGCCTTTCCAATGGTTTCCTATACGTTTGTGTAACCCAGAAGATTTTAAAGTCACCTGTGTTGTTGTGCACAACAGATCCTAAAGGAATGACGAGGAAATTCAAACTCAAGCATACAATTAAAATCGTTGGAAAACAGAGATACACAATCAAAGGAACCCGATTAAACATAGATAATAGCTCCAAAACCTGCAAGGGAAGCAAACAAAATATCTAAGCCTATTAAAACACAAACAAACTCACTTGTAACGTACGAGGCTATTCCTACCAAAATGTACAGAATTTTGTAGAGCTTTAGACAATTTTGGAAACAAAAACGAAAGTTTGCTCGTGACCTTTTGGTCAAGTAATATGATAGAATTTGAATTCCCTCTACAAAGATTATTGTGTAAAGACAGAAAAATAGGAAGATTTCCACAGCATGGGAGGCAACAGTAACGTACAAAAAGGCAATTATCACTTTTCCTAAATAGAACGTCACGGATTCGTTTAATTTTAAAAGGTGGAAAATCCACCACAAACTTTTAAGGAATGGATCAAAATCTGCGGCGATTGGCAAGATACAGAAAATTAAGGGAAAAGCCGAAAAGGAAGCTGCCAAAACGTACATGAATATTTCCGACATTTGTAGTCATCCCAGTCAGTCCAGGTGTGTGCTGATTTTGAGACCTGTAAGGATTAACACAGCTTAAAATTAGTTTAACGAAAGCCGATTTGGAAATCTGTTGACAAAATTATCAAAGTTTATGGGTTAAAATTTTCCAGCTTAAAATTTTGGAGATATTTTGTCCTCAATTCTTTTGAAAATCTGGCAAAAATCTGTTTTTTAAAACTCATGGTGTAACAATTTTGAATTTTGAAAATTATTAGTCAGAAATTTTTGTAAAACTTTTTGGCAAATGAATTTTTTAAAACTAACCATTTTCAATCAGAGATTTGTTTTTTGTTCATTGTTTTGTTATAACTTGATCTTGATAGGAAACTTGTTATAAACGCTTTTATGGCATTCTCTTGCTTACAGATTATTTGGCTGCAAAGCTTTGAACCGCTGAGTAATCATGTAGCACATGTCTGACAAGTGAGTTTCAGTGCAAATATAGCAGGACAAGCATACTCCACAGGCCAAGAGAAGCAGAACGCTGTAGGACATTTCCAAAAAATCAGCAGATTCATCACTGGAATTTAAACGAATGATGTTTACGCTAGCCCCAAATATTGCAAGGACTAGCCAAAATTTTGAATAAATCCAGTAGATTTTATTCCACCCTTTATTGTCGAAATACCAACGACATTCTTGAAGTTGGAGAGAACGGAAATTAAATTTACAGATTCCGAAATTGGTTTTTTGAGTGATGGAAATCACATTTAAGCAACCTGTTGTTAACGACATTTTGAAGAAAATATGCTTAGACATCCAATAACAAAGCCAGACTAAGCACGTAATCGTCATGTCAGATCGACTTATTGACCTAAATTTCGAATACCTAAGTAAATAATTCATACATATTAATAATAATTTTAAATGTTAGTAGGGCTGCCACGTTTTGCTTCGTTTCTCGCAGGGTTATTCCATTTTGGTAACCGTTTAGTTTCCTTTCAACGACAAACTTTATTTCGTTTATGACTATTAAGGGTAAATGAAGTTTGTTTAGCAGCTCTAGACGAAACGTCGTTTATCGGTTTGCATAGACCGATATACCTAATTTAAACGAAAACGACCTTCGTTTATTAGTAAGCGGCAGCCCTAAACGTAAGAATCACTATAAATAATCAATTACGCTGACTCAAAAAAATTAGAGGATCATTTGCTATCGTGACATAAGAGTAGAGTCAGAGTCTTTGCGAGTAATAAATTCTTTTTAGTAGGTACTACTTTGTAAATTATATCGATTTATTTTGCTGACATGGTACATGCAGGAGTATAAAACAAGAAGAAAACAAGGGTTTTGACAAGAAAAATCGTTGGACACAGGGCGTACTCAAATCCTTTTTTCCCCGCCACCTCTTACCTCTTAATTCATACTCCGCATAAGAACTCCTCAGGAATAAAATTAGGTTTTAGTGGGATGAGAAATAAAATCTAATTGAGTGATATATTTCCTGCTGCCTTTTCGTAAAAAACTAATGCCTACGTTTCTATTGTCAAATTTTCAGTACAAATGGAAATGGAGAAATTCGATTCAATTTTTAGCTTTCATGGTGAATCCGGTATAAAGTAGCTGAGCATGGCAAAGGAATATTTAGATTGGTATGCCTGTTTTTCCGATCGATAACTTTGGAAAAAGTCACCGATCAATCTCATTTTTTGTAAAATCCTCTACTCATAATTAAATAAATATTTCTAACATGCATTTTAAAACTGGATTCAGTTGAAATAATAATAGAATGATTTTATCTGTGTATCATTTTGCTGCTTGAATGTTGACTTTATTGGACAAAAACTTTTAACATTAAATTAAAGTTTAAGTTTTAATTGGGTTTGAAAAACGTACGGATATATGAAAAGCCGAAATATTGATATATATAAATCGGCGAAACATGTTGTGCTTATGCTGCAATGAAACAAAAATCGAATTCTTATAACCTGGCGTTTAAGAGCTTTGTTGAAAACTTTTCTTTGTAGATTTTTCAAATACGACATCAAAAAGCATCAAATATTTAACTGTCTGGAATGGAATCACATATTGGACCTTAGAAATAATTTAACGAGAAAAATTAAGCCTGTGTCTTAATATACAAGACCAGAACTACTGTGGTTTTGAACATAAATCTCTTAGTATTAGTCAACATGTCACTCACAACTGGTTGTCTAAATGTGATTTGTGATTTCATTTGCAAATTATATTAATCTTTTTGCTGTTCGGTTTAATGTTCCAAAACTTCAACTCCTCGAATCAGATTGGCACAAATCGTCTAAAAGCTCGTGGAAAAAATCTACTAGATGTATTCAAGATGGTTTGTGTTTCTTGCAATATCATTGGCCAGCCTAAACATCTTGGTTCTCCATTTTTCTGGGAGAGGACAACATGAATCGTTTGATTTCTTGGAAATCGCGTACAACTAACTGCCTTCTTGTCTTAATATGTGGGGTCTGCTTTTCCTTCTACATTTCTTTAGAGACTCATTTGTCAATATTGTGTTTCATTGTCACTCAAAGACTAAAAATCCTGACCCGAATAACCAGAATCGTTCTGACCGTGGAATTATATTGGCGGAGATTTTCATTTACGTTTTTTCCACTTCTGTTTCTGTTGTGATATTAATATTGCCAGTTGCCGGGGATTTTGATCTAGTTTTCCGAATTACAGTTGGCTCTCGTTGTAGTAAACCCGTTTATAATAAACCTCTCAATATAGTAAACGGTCAAGCTGTCGCCCGGCTGAAGTAAATATAAACCCTATGTTAACTTTTGTACTATACTGCCGTTTTACAATTTCATTTGTTGAAGCAATCCAAAATCTTATCATATTCCTCGACAGTTGTTTCACGAGCAAGTTTTTGCTTTAACTTCCGAAATTGTTTTAAGCCCTACAAAATTCTATATATTTTAGTTGGGATGGCATCGTATGCAGCGTGTGCGTTTATTTGTATCCTAATTGGATTAGGCTGCCTAATCTCATCGCTTGGTGGTTCTAGAGAAATCGCAATGTTAAATCATGTGTCACTTATTTTTTATATCTGGTTTCCTGCATATTTTATTGTTTGCTTGAGTCTCAATTTCCTCGTCATTGCCTTGGGTACTATTGTCCACAACAATGCAAAAGATTAAATCGATCATTGCTTTTTTCTGCATTACAGTTTCATCACACACTGTCACAGTTTTCCTACTAATCTGTCTTTATTTAATTATATTTCGAAGAAAGAAATCAAGAACTCTCATATTATTTGCTACGACAATCGCAATGACGAAGAAGAGAATCAGCAGCATTTCGTTTCCATTTTTCAAATTGTTTTGAAACTACATACTTTAGTAAGGATTAGATCATACGCGACACGTGAGTTTCTTTGTATCTTGATTGGATTAGGTTGTTTAATTGCTTTCTTTTCCGGTTATGGAGCCATCGCAATGTTTGACAGGGTACCGTTTATGTATTGTAAGTATATCTTTGCTTTCCAAGGATACTTATGATAGTCTTAAGTGTCAATTTCCTATTTGTTCTGTTGGATGCTGTTGCCCACAATAATTCAGAAAGATTTAAAAGTTTTTGGGTTTCTCAAGCGTATAGAAATCGAGTGGAAAGGCGCCAGTTGCAAGCTTGCTCATTAATTGGATATAATATTGGTCCTATTGGAATTATCAAGCATAGTACTGCTTTGACAATTAGTAACACAAATCTCAACTTTACGGCTGATTTTGTTTTTACGAATGGATTTTTGTAGATATCTAATTAAATGTTTATTGCAATAATTTCGTTTTAATAAAAGGAACAAGACTAATCCAGTGCTAATACATTTAGTGATGCCAATAATTTAGTGAAGGCACATGGCGAGTTTATGAAATCCAAGGCCTGTTAGTAGTGAGCAAATGTAAAAGAAATGTAGGTTGCTTAAAATTACGGAATAGATGTAAGAAAAGAAAATTGATAAATTTTAGGTAGAAGTATTACTAAAAGAATTTCCATTTCAATTTTAAATTTTCCAGACTATTAAATATTAAACAAAAAGTCGATGCTAAAAAAATTTCATTCCGCTTAGGACAGTTTGCTTTTGAACATTACTCCCTCAATACAGTTTTCAAAATGTCGTTAACCACTGGTTGCTTAAATATAATTTCTATCTTACAGAAAACTAATCTCTTCACCGTTCAATTTGATTTCTCCACTTTCCAACTGCAAGAATCTCGTTGGCACAAATTCCATTCAAAATCGTGGAATAAAATTTACTGGATTTACTCAAAATGGATCCTTATCTTTGCAATGTCAGCCGCAAGCATAAACATGGCGATTCTCAACTCTTCCAAAAAACGACATGAAAATTCTATCGATTTCTTGGAAATAGCATACAACTGTCTTCTCGTCTTAGCATGTGGGGTGTGCTTCTCGACTTACATTTTGTTCGAAACCCACTTGGCTATCGAATGTTACTTAATTAGCCAACGATTGAAAATCTTACGCCCAAATAACCACAGCCAAAGCATTTCCGGGAGGGGAAGAAAATTAGAATTTGCAGAGATCTTTATTTACATGTTTGCCATATCTACTTCAGCTTTTCCGCTGTTGTTCTGCATAATCCCAATCGCTGCTGACTTTGATCCTATTCTCAAAATTGTGTGGATAATATTGAGACTCCTAAATTTTGACACACATGTTACCTTTTACTTGGGCAAGTTAGTAACAGCACTCATTTACATTTCTACTGGCACACATGCGATCTTAGTTTTCTTATTATTTTGTCTTTATGCAATTACGTTTGTAGAAGGAATTCAAATTCTATCGTATTCATTGAGACTTGAATCGCAAGCAAATTTTCGATTTAATTTCCACAATTGCTTTAAACTTTATAAAAAATTGTATATTTTAGTTGGAGTTGGCGTCGAGCGCAAGTAGTGATTTTCTTTGTGTCTTGCTTGGCTTAGGCTGCTTAATTGCATCACTTGGAGGATTTGGAGCAATTACGATGTTTAATGGGGTGCCGTTAATTGTATATGTATGTTTTCCCACTATATCGATTGTGTGCTTGAGTATAAATTTCCTCTTGATTCCTTTGGGTGCTGTTGTTTACAATAATGCGAAACGTTTCAAAATATTTTGGATCCCACAAACACATAGAGATCCAGTGAAGAGGCGTCAGTTAAAAGGTTGTCTAATAATTGGATATCTTATCGGACCGATTGGAATCATTAAACATAGTACTGCATTGACAATTGGGGATACAATTCTTAATTTACTGCTACCATAGTCCTTACTAGTGTTTCATTATAGAAACTTTGGAACAAAACTGAACGAAACTACTATTTTAAATTTTTTTAAATACTGTAACGCTCAACGACAGGAGACCATCAAAAGTTTCTTTCAAGAAAACATCATGGCCATCTTTTTGATTGGTCATCTAAAAGATATCTTAAAGTTCTTTTGAATTATGTACATGCATCAGTTATATTAAATTAAGTGAACCAAAAATGGTAAGGAACAACTTTCTATATGATATTAAAACTTATGAATATTATGGAACGAATGTCTTGGATGTAGGAGTTTTGTAGCTCTTTTGCAAGTTCTTCATACATCAAAACTGCTTTATTGATTTATTACCTCAGAAGGAATTTATCTTGAACTTCCATGACTAAAGCATGTTTTATGAAAAAACTCGTAAGTTTTGTAGCTCTCATACATCAAAACTGCTTTATTGATTTATTACCTCAGAAGGAATTTATCTTGAACTTCCATGACTAAAGCATGTTTTATGAAAAAACTCGTTTTTTGTGAATCCATCAATAAATCGATTGTAAAAATCATTTAAGAATTAGTTTGATGCCGTCCATACCCTCTAATACAATATTTTAATACTGATACCTTCGCTTGAATTCCGGAATTCTTAAAATTGAAAGTTGAATATTTTATAATTTAGGTAGTTAGTTAAACGTATTTTTCAATTGTCTCTGAGCTCATAAAAATTGATTGATCCAGACTTTGCTTAATTTTCTATATGCTTTTCAGCAGAAATTTTACATGACTTGGTAGCATGACGAAGTTGTTCACGAAAATTTGACCATGTTAAATTCTTCAAGTCGCGTTCCTTAATTTTGTCATTTGGCAGGGTTTACTCCTCCACCTCTAAAAATATTTGTAATTAGAATTTTTAAGACAAAATCACCGTCATATTACATTAACTAGAGTTACAAATTTCATGATGTCGTTAACAATTGGTTGCTTAAATGTTGCTACTATCATAGAAAAGAGCAATATCTTCGTCCTGAAGTCTAATATTCCCTCACTCCAGCTCCAATAATCTCTGTGGTCTACAATAATGCAAAACATTTAAGGATATTTTAGATCCCACAAACTTNGTCATTTGGCAGGGTTTACTCCTCCACCTCTAAAAATATTTGTAATTAGAATTTTTAAGACAAAATCACCGTCATATTACATTAACTAGAGTTACAAATTTCATGATGTCGTTAACAATTGGTTGCTTAAATGTTGCTACTATCATAGAAAAGAGCAATATCTTCGTCCTGAAGTCTAATATTCCCTCACTCCAGCTCCAATAATCTCTGTGGTCTACAATAATGCAAAACATTTAAGGATATTTTAGATCCCACAAACTTGTATAGATCGAGTTGAGAGACGTCAATTGAACGCCAGTGCATTCAGTGGATATGGTATTGGTATCATCAAACAAATTAATGCGTTAACAGTTCCCTTCTCAGTTTTGCGGCTACCATAGTCCTTACTAGCGTTCCATTATAGAAACCGTGTAATACAGATTTACTAACTAGAAATAACGCTAATTAATTTATTGCTTATGATAACCGATTTCAGGCACTGTCTAGGTTTATTTCCTGGATTAATGTACCCAATCACATTACTTTTTAAAACGGAGTTCATTAGAAATTAGTGATAGTGGTACATATTCCCATTGTCGGCTTTACCGCCAACTTGATCCTTACAAGCGGGTCTTTATCGAGATCAAAATCATAATGTTATTAGAAAACGATGATGACCAACAAAATATGCATAACTCTTATTTCCCTACCATATGGCTAGTCTCTAGGAGTTGATAGCAATAATTACAACTTATCTGTACATATCTTCTCTTCACATTTTTGATTTTTCGCAGAATCAAGCTTGCACCACATGTGAATTAAAAATCCGAAATAATGCAAGGAATTTAACAATGCACCCAAATAATACAGAAGAATCTTTGGGAATTGGTAAATTCTGGAAATTTTTATTTTGCATTTATTGATTTGTTACCTTCAATATACCATGTCTTGAACTCCCATATTATGACTACGTTTTCTGGAATAAACAGGATTTTTGGAAATAGATCGATTCATACATTCTGCAAAATAAATATTTTAATACTGGCTAAACCCTGTTATGAAATACTGTTTTTTTTATTTCTAGGTTTAAAGTCATAAGAATATTTTATAACAATGCTTCAAAATGAAAGCTGAATATTTTATAATTTAGGAATCACATAAATCGAAATAAAACAAGCTGGATTTTTTTCCAAATGGGTTGCCGTTCCAAATGGAAAGGGATCAGCTAAAAAATTTTTTAGATGTAGATGGATCGATCTGTTCCCAATAATGTATACGTAACGCAAAGACATTTTAACAGTCATATTATACTAGCTAGCTGAGGCTATAAGGTTAAGCAGGGGTATTGGACGACTCAACTAATGCTTGTCTTTGATTTAAAGCGCGCGGTCAAAAAATGGCCGATAAATGCATGTAAATGTCGCCAGTCGGGAATAAGCTTATTTTTATCGTAAATGTCGTTAAAAAATACATAGTATACAACGATTTAGCTTTCCGAATTCGATATACTAAACTGACACCTTCCTGGTCAGCTCAAATAACCTAGTTAAATTGAAAATTATTTTTTTTAAATAAAATATTTACGGTTTAGGTACCCAAAACGCAAATTCTAAGTAAATGTCCTACATAATAAAATTTTCCTTCCCTTCATGTTTTTCATGCGACAGGCCTAAAACTAAGGATTACCCGAATTGGGAAATATTTTTATTCGTTCCTATCAAGTATTGCGTAAAAAGCAAGCTTTTGCAAAAGCATTGAAATAAAACTACTTTAGTTTCGGCTTAAAATAGTTCGAGTTTGGAGCTCAATTTTGCTCAGTATATTTCAGCATGTCGTTAACAACTGGCTGCATAAATGTGATTTCCACCACAGACAAAATCAATCTTTGCATCCTTCAGTTTCACACCTCCGCACTCCAAATCAAAGAATCGTGTTGGTACCACTCACACAAGAAATCTTGGAGAAAAAAATACTGGATTTATTCGAAATGGTCACTGTTTCTTGTAATGCTTTTAGCAAGCATAAACATTGCTACTCTCATCTCTTCTGCAAAGAAAGGACAACAAAAATCCTTCGACTTTTTAGAAATTGCATATAACTGTCTCCTCGTTTTAGCATGTGGGGTTTGCTTTTCGTGCTACGTTTCTTTAGAAAATCACTTGTCCACATTCTGCTACATAATTACGCAGCGATTAAAAATCTTGCCGCCAAATAACCAGAATCATTATGACCGCGGAATAATACTTGGAGAAATTTTTATTTACGTTTTTGCTCTTTCTAATTCTGCTTTTCCACTAATTTTCTACATAATTCCAGTCGTCACAGACTTCGATCCTATCCTCAAATTTGTGTGGAAAACATTAAGAGTTATAAACTTGAACACACTTGTTACCTTTTATTTGGGAAAGTTAATTACTAGTCTCTATTATATTAGCATGACCACACATGCAATTTTGGTTTTCTTATCATATTGCCTGCATGCAATCACGTTTGTTGAGGGAATACAGATTTTATCATATTCATTGAGACTTGAATCGCGAGCAAATTTCCGATTTAATTTCCAAAATTGTTTAAAACTTTACAAACAATTGTATATTTTAGTTGGTATGGCATCTAACGCAACATGGGTGTTTCTTAGTATCCTGATTGGATTAGGCTGTTTAATTGCATCGCTCGGAGGATTTGGAACAATCACAATGTTTGGTCGGGTGCCCACCATTGTTTATTTGTGTTTCCCGACAATATCAATTGTATGCTTGAGCATAAATTTCCTCTTGATTCCTTTGGGTGCTGTTGTTTACAATAATGCGAAGCGTTTCAAAATATTTTGGATTTCACAAGCATACAAAAATCAGGTAGAGAGGCGTCAGTTAAAGGCTTGTGCAGTAATTGGATATAATATTAGTCCAACAGGCATCGTTAAGCATAGCACTGCATTGACAATTGGGGATACAATTCTCAATTTTACGGCCACCATAGTTCTTACCAGCGTATCATTGTAGTAAACATTCCTGACCTAATTAAATTTCCTACTGATTCTTATGTATAAATAATTACGTTCATTAGTTGTGGTAGGATCGTTTGCGACAAGTGAAAGTCATTCTGTTTTAAGACACAAGAAATAAAGACTTGTTGATGTGTCAAGTGGTGTTAGAAAATGTGTTGGATTTAAAACTGTTGAGAACTTAAATTAGGAGCGCCAGAAATGTCCGAATCACATCTACGGTCTCCAGAAATGTCCGGGTTCCTAAGGTGACCTGACTTGGGTATCGTCAGGATGGGGTCCAAGAGGGCCAA